>BPLR01003557.1:0-13660 GCA_021605095.1 Caerostris extrusa | reverse complement strand
AGATTCATGAATAAATGTTGTTTTAATTCCATTTTAATTCTCCTTTTTTTTTTTCTTTCTTCCTTATGATTTCAAATGTGACAAATAATTATGAGATGTATGATTTAAATTATAAATTAATATAATGTGTTACCGAAAACAATGAAAACTATACCAAAATTTTTAATTTATTCTAACGTTAATACTTTCTTAAGCCAACATTTTTAATTAAATTTAATCTGAATTTTTTTCAATTCCTGAAAATATCTGTATGTGTAAATTACATTTAAATATAAAAGTTAAAGCGTTTAATGATAACAATTTAATAACATAATATTTTAAGCATGTTTCTATACTAACTATTATAGATATAAATGCCTCATAGCCATGAAAAACAACACTTATGCTGCTACATAATATGATATTTATGCTTAACAATTTTGAAACAACGGACAGTAAATGAAATACACAGCTGGAAAAAAAGGGTTGATATCATGATTTTGGTTAAAAACACAGATGAGGAATTGTTTTGGGGGGACTGATGTGTAAGTGTTGTAAGATATGAGAAAAGAAAAAGAGAACAAGTAATACTCTAAAATCGATCTGTAGAATCCTTAGTTTTGTATTACACATTATACAAAACATCTTATAATACTTTTAAGAAAGTTAGAGAGAAAAAAAGTTAAAAATATTCCATAGAGGACATAGGCACATAAAAATATAAAGTTTATATTGTAATTATTTCTACGAAAAATCATGGCAAAGCCCTTAATATAAGTGCAGATTAGTAAAGTTTTCTTGACCTAGATGACTAGACACTTTCTAGTCATCAAGTTCACCAGACACTCTAGGGCTTCCCTGAGTTACTTTTCTTCTCAACTTTTTAACATTTCTGCCAAAGTGGTTTTTTTCCTCTTTTCCCAAACAAATCCCTCTTTTTTCTCCCTTTCAAAGGAAAGAACAGCATCAAGTCATCCTTTCACCCTTTTTCAAGTTACCCTTTACGCGTTTAAGAAACAGGAGATAGTAACCGAACTCAAAATTCAAACCAAGAAAGAAAGAAAGAAGAAAAGAAAAAATAAGAGTGTTTTTTCTTTCTTTTCACCCTCCTGCTTAAGAGAGAGAGCAAAGAAAACTGAGCGCATCTTACTTACGTTGCTAAAACCCCATTCTGCAAAATAAAGTACTTTTTTTTTTTTCCAGCCTTCAGAATCAAAAAAAAAAAAAAAAAAAAAAAACATGAAATACCTGGTAAGGAAAACAATAACAGGAACCACAAAAGCTCAGGTTCAAACCGCAGAAGTTTAAGGGGGAGAAAAAGAAAACTTCGCTAACTTCTCTCTAAAAATTTAAATTTTCTTTCGAAATGATTTTGGGGAGCAGCATCCCTCGGTTACTTTGCTTTACACACCTCCGACACACTTTAGAATTGTTATTTCAGAAAGTGAGGATACGCAAAGGAATGCGAGGATTGAGAATCTCAGACCCCCACCCCCTCACGCCCTGTCCGAGGAATACCCCATTCGTTTTCCTTCCTCAGTCCTTCCTCCAGCACTTTTGCAGTTGTATTCTTCACTTCTCTTCGTTCTCGTCGTCTCAGGAAAAAAAAAAAGAAAAAGAAAAATGTGGAAAAAAGGGTGTGATGGTCTGGATGGATACTTTCTCTTTAGCTGAATGTATCACTGTTTCTCTGTGCTGCTTCATAGTGAATCGCAAATTTCCACTAAAGTTCCTTTCTTTTTTTTTTCCTTTTTTATTTGTTCTTTTTAAAGTTTTTTTTTCACATTTCAGTTCAGTTCGCCCACTAATTTTTTTTCTCCTTATAGTTTCGGTTCTTTTCGCTTTGTCGCCTCTCGCGCTGTGAGAGAATCGATTCCAATTGAAACGGATAATTTGGGAAGAAATAACATCTTTGTCTTTTTTAGGAAGAATGTGTCGTGTACATCCTCCGTTTGCTGCTGGTGTCCTGCTCCAACACCCCAAACCCCTTCCTTTTTCTCTTTTCTTTCTTATCTTTCTTTCTTTCTTTTCTTTTTTACTTTGGTGCTTTTTTTTTTTCTTCTTCTTTGAACAGATTCATTTTCTATCTTGAGAGTGTTCTCTCCAAAAAAAGTTCTCCAGAAGAGTAATGAGTTCAGGAGCACCCTCGTTTTCATTTCCACTTTTTCTTCTGATTCTTCTTTTCTTTTTCTTTCTTCTTTGCTCATGAAGTTGAAATGTGAAAGTAAAAAAAAGAAGAGCAACGATAATTGGCTTTACCATAAAAACCTGATGTATCTCATAGCCAATGTGAGAGTTCATCGCCATTGTTACTTATGTTTGTCCAATTAATTTGAATTCTTCATCCTCTCTTTACTATCTCCTGTTTAAATCCAAGAAGTGGTTTCATTTTTTATAGTTTTCAATAAATTAGATTTACGAATGCTGTAACAAACTTACTTAAAATGAATATATGTCGAATTGATTATTACTGTTTGAGACTAGTAGTGTCAGCATCTTAATGGATAGAAATAAGAGGGAAATAAGGAATGTGAAACAATTTGCACGAAAACGATTAAATAAAAATTTTATTTTGATTATTGTTTGTTTCTTTCTTCTTGCAATTGAAGTTAAAATGGAAAGTAAAAAGAAGAGCACCAACAATTTGCTTACCATAAAAATTGATGCATCTCGTAGTGAGTGTGTAAGCTCCATTGTTACTTGTTGTTCCTCTCACCATTGTTTATTGTGTTTGTTCAATTAATTTGGATTCCTCATCCTCTATTTACAATCTCTTGCGTAAATACAAAAGATGGTTTCATTTTATATTTTCCGATAAATTAGATTTACAAAAGCTAAAACAAATTTACTTAATATGAGTATTTGCTGAATTGATTTTTATTTTTGACACCAGTAGTGACAATATCTTAATGAATACAAATATGAGATATATGGAATGTGAATACATTTGCATGAAAAAGATTAATGAATAAATGTTATTTTAATTCTTCTTTTTTCTTTGTTATGAAGTTAAAATGTGAAAGGAAATAGAAGAGTACCAATAATTGGTTTACCATAAAAATTGATGCATCTCATAGGCAATGTGAGAGTTCCTCACCATTGTTACTCGTGTTTGTCCTATTAATTTAGAATACTCATCCTCTATTTACAATCTCTTGTGTAATTCCAAGAGGTGGTTTCATTTTTTTTTCCAATAAATTAGATTTACAACAGCTAAAGCAAATTTACTTAAAATGAATATTTGTTGAATTAATTTTTATTGTTTGAGACTAATAAGTGAGAATATCTTAATGAATAAAAAAATATGAGGGAAATATGGAATGTGAACCAATTTGCATGAAAAATATTCATGAATAAATGTTATTTTAATTCTTTTCTTGCTCATGAGGTTAAAATGTGAAGGAAAGAAGAGCATCAATCATAAAATTGATGCATCTCATAGCCAGTGTGTGAGCTGCTCACCATTGTTACTTGTGCTTGTTCAATTAATTTGGATTCTTCGTTCTCTATTTACAATTTCTTGTTTAATGCAAGAGGTCCATTCCTATTTCCCTTTGCAGATGCAAATACTTTAGTAAAATATAAACTTATATTTCCCTCAAAGATTGAAACTAAATGCAAAATTATAGAACTAAATGTCGACAGAAAAACAGCTACTATTGTCACAAGATTAATGATGAAACACTACAACAAAATGACAATCTGCTGATGGCGTTAAAAAATACATGTGGCAACTGGCGAGATGTTGAGCTTATTCCCCTCACGTAATTGTCCAGCTGTTGCAGCCACCCTAAATTGTCTGGACCCTCCTCGGAAAAGAATTTTTACCCAAGAGGGCAATCAACATAGCCACACTATTTGATTTACTTGGGGGCACCACAACAACAACAAAAGATGTTTTAGTTACTGATGTTTGTGAAATACAAGAAACCTAAGGCATTCAAATACAAACATGCATGGGCATTCTTAAATGGTTGTGATAGCCATATTATATAACTACCTAATCTCTCGTTAATTACTTACTAATTTGCAGTTGAACTAACAAAGTTAAATTCCATTATTAACTGGCTGAAAGCAATAAGCTCGCTGCCTATAAAAATGAGCAAACTAAATGATGATTATTAGAAATGAATGAAGAAATTCGCATACTACTGTGCCCAAAAAGTAAGACTAATTATTTTTTTTTCAAAAACTCTTTATTTATTCTTCCAAATTTATTTCATCGCATTCAAAGTAATTCCCCCCGGACACAATGCACATATGCCAACTTTTTTCCAATCCTCAATGCATGCTAAAAAGTCATGGCCTTCAAAGCGAGCGGCGATTCACGTTGAATCTTTTCAATCGATTCGAAACGGTGTCCACGGAAGGTTAGTTTTAGCGTCTCACGAGGCGAAGCGTTACTCAAACACTAATGAATATTTTGACGTCAAATTTCATACAGATGTCAAGAACAGTGCTAGCAACCTAAAAAAAGGAAAAAAAAGGAAAATTCAAGAGCCTTGGGAATTTTAAATTGAAAATTTTTCTATCTTTCTGGACACAGTAGTAGATACTTAGGTTTACAGTTGGATTTTCTTCTATACGTTACATTTAAACACCCCTCTTAGCAATGAATTTTCCATCTCATCAATGTGTGCTAATGGCGTCATAATGTACCGAATGTATGCATTGTCAAGAAAAAGAAATTGTTTACAAAATTTAATTAAATATATTTTATTGCGAGTTTTTATTATAAAGTAATCTTTCTTATTTGGTGCATTTTAATAAAAAGTTAAGTTTTTGTTGCGAATTATTTTTGCAAAATCCATCTTTCATAAGAAGCATGAAAGAAAAATAAATATATATCAACACAATACCCTATTCCGTAGATCAAGGTATCACTGGATTAATACATCATTAAACCGAATACATCATATAGCATTGTTATTAATACAATGTATTAATACATCATATACATGTATTAATACATACACCATATAGCATTGTTATTAATGCAAAATTGATGGCATTGTACTATTGTTCCCATAAGATAATAGAAAATATAATTAATAACACTCACTAAAACTAATGAACACATTAACTGTAAATAATTTGTTATTATTGATAATAGTTTTTATAAAGCTAAAGTAATTTTTTTTAAAGTTTAAATCGTGTTTTTTGATTGTATGATAAAAAAGGGTGTGAAGGGAATTTAATGAGAAATAGAATAGTATTTGAAACAGCATCTTGTTTTTGTTTTTATCCCACTTGGTAGACGCCTAGATCAAGCCCACACACCCGTACGGACTCATGGCTTAAGGGAAAAGGAGACAGCTTCTGTTGTGATGGAGCACACGTAGATAGTATCCTGCCTCGGTTCCATGACATTCTACAGACATATAAGGCGTGGATCTACGGATTAAAGTGGATTTCGGAACCACTACAAACATACATATCACCGGCGGGACTAGAACCTTTAAACCGCATACAAAAATTAATTTCTTATAACTTAAAAAAAATTGTTTCTTATACAACACTTCTACACGCAATACTTTAAAAATACTCTTTTCTACTAATTCTTTCTTTTTACTTATATATTAAATTATCTTACTAAACATGAGATTATATTCAAAATTCATTTTTATAATCGTCAGTTTTGCATTACACATTATGGAAAAATCTTATAATTGAAAGTTAATGTGAAAAGGTTGAAATATCTTAGATCATCGATAGATTCAAGTATAAAATTTATATTGAAATTATTGCTACGAATAAGTAATAGAAAAACATGATAAAGCACTTAATATAAGTGCAAATTACTAAACTGTTCTTGACCTAGATGACTAGACACTTTCTAGTCATTAAGTCCACCAGGCATTCTAGGGTATCCCTGATTTATTTACTTTTCAACTTTTAACTTTTCGTAAAAGTTTTTTTTCCTCTTTTTCCCAAAACAAATCCCTCTTTTTTTTCCTCCTTTCAAAGGACAGCATCAAGTTACCCTTTCAGTAGTTTAAAACATTTACGCGTTCAAGAAACTGGAGACAGGAACCGAACTCAAAATTCAAAGAGAGGAAAACAAGAAAAAAAAAAAAAAAAAGAAAAGAAAAGTGCTTTTCTTTCTTTCCACCCTCCTGCCTAACAGAGAGAGCAAAGAAAACACAGCGCATCTTACTTACATTGCTAAAAACCCATTCTGTAAAATAAAGTACTTTTTTTTCTTGCCTTCAGTTAAAAAACGAAATATGTGGTAACGGAAACAATAACAGGAACGACGAAAGCTCATATGTTCAAACCGCAGAGTCTTATGGGATACCTTGAAGGATGGGGGTGGGGGGATACTTCGGTAACTTTTCTCTAAAAATTTAAATTTTCTTTCGAAATGGTTTTTGGGCTGCAGCATCCCCGGTTTCTTTGCTTTACACCCTCTCCGACACTCCCTAGAATCGATACTTGATAAAGTGAGGATACGCAAAGGAATGCAAGGTTTGAGAATCTCAGACACACTACCCCACCCCTACCTGAGGACTACCCCATTCGCTTTTCTTCCTCAGTCCTTCCTCCAGCACTTTTGCACTGCATTCTTCACTTCTCTTCGTTCTTCTCGGCTGCTCAGGAAAAAGAAGAAAAAGACAACAAAAATATGGAAAAGGGGTGGTAGGGTCTGGATAGATACTTTCACAGCATTTTTATCACCGTTTCTCTGTGCTGCTTCAAAGTGATCCCAAATTTCCACTAAAGTTCCTTTCTTTTTTTTTTCTTTCTTTTTTTTTCTTTTTCTTTTTAAATTTTTTTTCTTATTTCAGTTCAGTTCGTACACCCCTTTTTCTGTTTATAGTTCTGGTTCTTTCGCTGTGTCGCCTCTCGCTCTGTGAAAGAATCGATTCCCAATTGAAACAGATAATTTGGGAAGGAATAACATCTTGTCTTTTTTTAAGGAAGAATGTGTCGTTTACTTCCTCCGTTGGTTGCTGGTGTCCTGCTCCCCTTTTACTTTTCTTTTTTTTTTTTATCTTTCTCTTCTTTTCTTTTTTCTTTTTAAACTTTGGTACTTTCTTCTTTTGAACAAATTCATTTTTCTCTCTTGGAGATTGTTCTCTCCAAAAAGTTCTCCAGAAGAGCAATGAGTTTAGGAGCACCCTCGTTTTCATTGCAAGTTCTTTCCACTTTTTTTTTCTTTTATCCATGAAGTTAAATGGGAAAGGAAAAAAAGAAGAGCACCAACAATTGGCATATCATAAAAAATTGATGCATCTGATAGCCAGTGTAAGAGTTCTTCACCATTGTTACTTGTGTTTGCTCAATTAATTTAGATTCCTCATTCTCTTGTGTAAATACAAGAGGTGGTTTCATTTTATATTTTCCAATAAATTTGACAAAGCTAAAACAAATTTACTTGAAATGAATATTTATAGAATTGATTTTTACTTTCTGAGACTAGGAATGGCAATATCTTAATGAGTAAAAATTATAGATATATAGTATGAGATGCAAACTAATTTCATGAGAAAGATTCATGAATAAATATTATTTTATTATGCATTTATGAATAAATATTTTTAAAAATCATGTATTGACCTTCACTTAACATACAATTTATATGCAGTAATTCTGCATATGCATGAATATTTTAAAAATTAAATAAATTTCACGTTTTTACTGCACATTCAGTCTCCTCCTCAATATAAAATGCATATTGCTGGAAAATTCGTGCCTATTAGTTATGAAACTTTGTTTTAATGTTTTACAACTCCTTTTTATCTGTTAGTCATGAATAGTTTTCACACTCTTTTTCTTTTGGAGAAACAAATACATACATAATGTACATTTTTTCTTATTAATTTTTTACATATTTTTATTACATTTGCTCTTTCTGGTTCTTTCGAATGGCATAACAAAAAAGCATAACAAAGCATTGAATATAAGTACAAATTACTAGAGTGTTCTTGACCTAGAGGACTAGATACTTTCTAGTCATCAAGTTCACTAGACACTCTAGGGCTTCCCCGAGTTACTTTACTTCTCAACTTTTAACTTTTCGCCAAAGTGTTTCTTCCTCTTTTTCCCAAAACAAATGCCTCTTTTTTCTTCCTCCTTTCAAACGAGAAAGAACAGCATCAAGTTACCCTTTCATCAGTTTAATACCTTTTCGCGTTCAAGAAACTGGAGACAGAAACCGAACTCAAAATTCAAAGGGGGAAAATAAGAAAAAGAAAAGTGTTTTTTCATTCTTTCCACTCTTCCTGCTTAAAATAGAGAGCAAAGAAAACTGAAGCACATCTTACTTACATTGCTAAAATCGCATTCTGTAAAATAAAATTTTTTCTTTGCCTTCAGTTAAAAAAATGAAATATCTGGTAACGACAACAATAACAGGAACGACGAAAGCTCATATGTTCAAACCGCAGATGCTTATGGGATACCAGGAAGGATGGGAGAAAAATACTTCGTTAAATTTTCTCTAAAATTTAAATTTTCTTTCGAGATGGTTTTGGGGAGGCACTCTCTGCCCTCTGTTTCTTTTCTTTACACCCCCCCTCTGACAGCCATCCAATCGATACTTGAGAAAGTGAGGGTACGCAAAGGAATGCGATGCTTGAGAATCTAAGATTCCCAACCCCGACCCCCTGTCTGAGGACTACCCCATTCGTTTTCCAAAGTCCTGCATCCAGCATATGTGCAGTTGCATTCTTCACTTCTCTTCCTTCTCATCTGCTGAGGAAAAAAAAAAAGAATAAAAAAAAAAAAAGGGGTGGTAGTATCTGGATAGATACTTTCTCGCATTTTTATCACCGTTTCTCTGAGCTGCTTCAAAGTGAATCGCAAATTTCTACTGAAGTTCCTTTTTTTTTTTCTTCTTCTTTTTTTTTGCCTTCTTCTTATTTCAGTTCAGTTCGCACACCCCTTTTTCTCTTTCATAGTTTTGGTTTTTTCAGTTTGTCGCCTCTCGCGCTGTGGAAGAATCGATTCCCAATTGAAACAGATAATTTGGGAAGAAATAACATCTTGTCTTTTTTAGGAAGAATGTGTCGTTTACTTCCTCCGTTTGCTGCTGGTGTCCTGCTCTACCACCACCAACCTTTCTTTTCTTTTTTCTTATATTTCTTTCTTTCTTTTTTTACTTTGGTGCTTCTTTTTCTTCTTTGAACAAATTCATTTTCTATCTTGTAGAGTGTTCTCTCGAAAAAGTTTTCCAAAAGAGGAATGAGTTCAGGAGCACCCTTGTCTTCATTTCAAGTTCTTTTCACTTTTTTTTTTTTTAATTCTTCCTATTTTCTTTCTTATTTGTTCATGGAGTTAAAATGTGAAACGAAGAAAGAAGAACATCAACAAATGGCTTACCATAAAAATTGATTCATCTCATAGACAGTGTGAGTTCATAACCATTGTTACTTGTGTTTGTCCAATTAATTTCGATTCCTCATTCTCTTGTGTAAATCCAAGAGATGGTTTCCCTTCATCTCTACCAATAAATTAGAGTTGCAAAGGCTAAAACAAATTTACTTGAAACGAGTATTTATTGAATTGATTTTTACTTTTTGAGAACAGAAGGGAAAATATGTTATTTTTCTTCATTAAGATTAAAATATGACATTTTTAAACCAATTTGCATGAAAAAGATTCATGAATAAATGTTGTTTTAATTCCATTTTAATTCTCCTTTTTTTTTCTGTCTTCCTCATGAAGTTAAAATGTGACAATAATTATGAATGTATAGTGAAATTATAAATTAATATAATGCATTACCGAAAACAATGAAAACTTACCAAAATTTCTTAAATTTATTCTAACGTTAATACTTTCTAAGCCAACATTTTTAATTAAAGTTAACTGGAATTTTTTTTCAATTCCTGAAAATGTCTGTATTTAAAATTACATTTAAATATAAAAGTTAAAGCGTTTAATGAGAATAATTTAATAACATAATATTTTATGCATGTTTCTATACTAACTATTATAGATATAAATGACTCATAGCCATGAAAAACATCCCTTATGCTGCTACATAATATGATATTTATGCTTAACAATTTTGAAACAACGGGCAGTAAATGAAATACACAGCTAAGAAAAAAGGGGGATATCCTGATTTTGGTTATAAAACACAGATGAGGAATTGTTTTGGGGACTGATATATAAGTGTTGTAAGATATGAGAAAAGAAAAGCGAACAAGGAATACTCCAAAATCGATTAGCAGAATCCACAGTTTTGTATTACACATTATGAAAAACATCTTATAATTCTTTAAGAATGCTAGAGTGAAAAAAGGTTAAAAAATATTCCATACAGGCCATAGGCACATTTAAATATAAAGTTTATATTGGAATTATTGCTACGAAAAATCATGGCAAAGAACTTACTATAAGTGCAAATTACTAAAGTGTTCTTGACCTCGATGACTAGACACTTTCATTCATCAAGTTCACTAGACACTCTAGGGCTTCCCAGAGTCTCTACTTTACTTCTCAACTTTTAACTTTTCACAAAAGTGTTTTTTTTTCCTCTTTTTCCCAAAAACAAATCCCCTTTTTTTCCCTCTTTTGAACGGGAAAGAACAGCATCAAGTTACCCTTTCACCAGTTTAAAACTTTTACGCGTTCAAGAAACTGGAGACAGAAACCAAAACTCAAAATTCAAAGAGAGGAAAAAAGAAAGAAAGTAAATAAAAGAGCTTTTTCTTTATTTCCACCCTCCTGCTTAAAAGAGAGAGCAAAGAAAACTGAAGAGCATCTTAGTTACATTGCTAAAAACCAATTCTGTAAAATAAAGTACTTTTTTCCCCGCCTTCAGAATAGAAAACAAGTAATATTAAAAATTATTTTTTAAATCAATTCCTACTTTTTTTCACTATATTGCAGAAAAGTCCTATTATACAAATAAAGTTGAAATTTTCCTCTTTTCATGTGGCGCCATCTATTATTAGATACACGCAACTAAAATCTAAAAAATAATTAATCAATTAAATTTCATTGTTGAATTAACATTTGAAAAGGCAATATTAACATCATGTCCTCCAGTACAAGTTAAAAAAAAGTTGAAAAATGTTTTTCAACTTGAGCATAAAAGGTATTTTTTAAACAATTGAAAATTTGAACAAGGTATATATAGTTAGAGTGTGAGCTAATAGAAGGAATTGAAAAAAACCGAAATATCTGTTAAAGGAGACAATAACAGGAACGACGAAAGCTCATAGGTTCAAACCGCAGAGGCTTATGGGATACCTTGAAGGAGGAGGGCAGAAAAAACTTCGCTAACTTCTCTCTAAAATTTAAATTTTCTTTTCGAAATGGTTATGGGGTACAGCATCCCCGACTTCTTTGCTTTATACCCCTCCGACACCCCTTCGAATCGATACTTGAGAAAGTGAGGATACGCAAAGGAATGTGAGGTTTGAGAATCTCAGATACCCCACCCCCCACCCCCTACCCAAAGACTACCCCATTTTACTGTTTTCCAAAGTCCTTCCTCGAGCATTTTCGCATCTGCATTCTTCATTTTTCTTTGTTCTCGTGTGCTCAGGAAAAGAAGGAAAAGAAAAAAAAAAAAATATATGGAAAGCGGGTGGTAGGGGTCTGATAGATACTTTTTCGCATTTTTATCACTGTTTCTCTGTGCTGCTTGAAAGTGAATCGCAAAATTTCAACTAAAGTTCCTTTCTTTTTTTTTTTCTTCTTCTTTTAAAGTTTTTTTTCTTCTTATTTCAGTTCAGCGTCTGTACACTCTCTTTTTTTTCTTTTTATAGTTTTGATTCTTTCTTGCTTTGTCGCTCTCGCGCTGTGAAAGAATCGATTCCCAATTGAAACAGATAATTTGGGAGGGAATAGCATCTTGTCTTTTTTAGGAAGAATGTGTCGTTTGCTTTCTCCCTTTGATGCTGGCTGTCCAGTTCCACCCTGCCCCCTTCTCTTCTTTTTCTTTCTTTTCTTACTTTTTTACTTTGGTGCTTTTTTTCTTTTCTTTGAACAAATTCATTTTCTATCTTGGAGACTGTTCTCTCCAAAAAGTTCTCCAGAAGAGGAATGAGTTCAGGAGCACCCCCTTGTTTTCCTTAAAATTCTTTTCCAGTTTTTTAATTCTCCTTTGTTTTTCTTTCTTCTTTTCTTTTTTCGTTCTTTTGCTCATGAGTTAAAATGAAAGAAAAAAGAAGAGCATCACCGATTGGCTCACCAGAAAAATGGATGCACCTCATAGCCATAGTGTGTAAGTTCTTCACCATTGTTACTTGTGTTCGCTCAATTAATTTGATTCTTCATCCTCTGTTTACATTCTCTTTGTGTAAATCCAACAGGTGGTTTCATTTTATATTTTCGGATAAATTAGGGATTTAAGAAAGCTAAAGAAATTTACTTTAAAAATGAGTATTTGCACAATTGATTTTTACTTTTTGAGACTTTTTGGTGTCAATATCTTAATGAATAAAAATAAGAGGAAATATGGAATGTGAAACAATTTGCATCGAAAGATTAATGAGTAAATTTTATTTCAATTCTTTTTTTTCTTCTTACTCATGAAATAAACATGTGAAACGAAAAGTCAGAAGAGCACCAACACCAGTTTACTATAAAAATTGACGTAACTTATAGGCATTGTGTAAATTCCATTGTTGCCATTGTTACTTTTGTGCTGTCATTGTTACTTGTGCTGTCACAAGCGTTACTTGTGCTGGTCATTGTTACTTATTGTTGCTTTCCACCATTATTACATGTGTTTGTTCAATTAATTTAGATTCCTCATCCTCTATTTACAATATCTTGTGTGATCGAAGAGGTTGGTTTCATTTTATATTTTCCTGATAAATTAGATTTACAAAAGCTAAAACAAATTCTACTTAAAATGAGTATTGTGCGAATCGATTTTTTACTTTTTTGAGACTTTGGGTGACAATGTCTTAATGAATAAAAATAAAAGGGAAATATCGATTGTGAACCAATTTGCATGAAAATGATTCAGGAATAAATGTTATTTCATTATGCATTTATGAATAAATATTTTTTTAAAATCATTACTTTACTTCTCAACTTTTTAACTTTTCCCCAAAAATGTTTTTTTCCTCTTTTTTTACCTCTTTTGAAAGGGAAAGAACAGCATCAAGTTACCCTTTCACCAGTTTAAAACATTTACGCGTTCAAGAAACTAGTGACTGGCACCGAAGTCAAAAATTCAAAGGGGAAAAAATACCAGAAAAAAAGAAAAAAGAGTGCTTTTTCTTTCTTTCCACCCCTCCTTCTTAAAATAGAGAGCAAAGAAAACTGAAGAGCATCTTACTTACATTGCAAAAACCCATTCTTATAAAGTAAAGTACTTTTTTTTCTTTGCCTTCAGAAAAAAACCCTTAAAATATTTTTGTAACGAAAAACAATAACAGGAACGACGTGAAAGCTCATAGGTTCAAACCGCAGAGGCTTATGGGATACCTTGAAGGAGGGGGGCAGAAAAAGAAACTTCGCTAAAATCTCTAAAAAAATTTTAAATTTTTTCGAAATGTTTTCGGGGTACAGCATCCCTCGTTTTTTTTGTTTTTGTTTTATATCCCCCTCCGGATGACCCCCTTAGAATCGATACTTGAGAAAGTGTAGATACGCAAAGGAATGTGAGGTTTGAGAATCTCACACCCTCACCCCCTATCTGAGGACTACGCCATTCGTTTCTGCAAAGTCCTCCCTCTAGCATTTTTGCAGTTGCATTCTTCACTTCTCT
>BPLR01003556.1:0-51223 GCA_021605095.1 Caerostris extrusa | reverse complement strand
ACATTAGAGAGAACCCTTTTTTTATGCGTCTCTCGTTTCATTCACATTCAAGTTTGGAAGCTCTGTAGCTGTCATTTCTTAAGAGAACTAGCCGTAAAACAAGAATTTGTTGTTCTCGTAACGTCTCGTTCCACAATGACATTAGAAGAAATGAGAATATTGATGTATGTCCATTTAGTCTCGTTCTTGGCAGTACACAGAACTTTTGGCAGTTTTTAACTATACAATAATTTTCCGCAGAATTGTCAATTAAAACAAAATATCCATAAATATGTTGGAACAGAAAAAGGAATACAAGTGTAATGAATACAAGGAGCAAGATATAACGAAGTATAGAATGAAGAATAATAAATACAAGGTGCAAGAATAAAAAAAATACGATGAGGGCAACGGGTGCACCTATAACGAGATTCCAATGTGAAGTATTAAGTACCACTAAAACTCCACATCTAAAATTAATTTATAAAATTTGCATAAACTGTAATTGCTTAGATTAAAAAAAAGACAGAAAATAAAAATTTAAATTGCAGAAAATATGAGAAAACATTTACTTCTCATGAGACAATTAAAGCAAGGAGAATGAAAGAAAAAAAGCAAAAGTTGTCGGTACAATTAGGTGTTCGTTACACGATGCCCAAAAAGAAATTAAAAATGAAAGAAAACTTTGACTGACAGATATCTTTCTTGATATAAGTGTACGTCGTAGCCCTCGACTTAAAAGTTAAAGCCAAAGAAAGCAGCTCAAGATCCCGCATGAATTGATTTAGAAGAATTCCGGGGATCCATCCGAGGAATATCCGGCTGCAGGAATAAAATGACTCCGTTGGATGGTGGTAAATTCCTCGAACCTTTTTGAGTGTGGAAAAATTCCATGCAGTATCGTAAATGGCACGGTCCTTTTCCTTGAACTCGCTACACCTGGATTGTAGACAGCTATTTGTCTAATTGTTTGTTGCAGATCTGGCAGGGCATTTATGAAAAGATTTCGAAATTTTGAAGATGTAATCCATAATAGGATCGATGTCAAGATCTCTGGATTTGTTTCACGAACAAACCACGGTGTAGAAGAATGTTTTACCTTGTATTTAGCAGTTCTATTCTTTTTAATAAGTTTATTCCATAAAACTGAATGCTTCAAAGTACCAACATTTTTTCTTTTAAGAAATTTAGATTATCGAAGAAAGTATTTTCTTCTATAAAAGCATAGCAATCAAACACCGCATCGTCAGCAATATTTTAAAGTATCAAATTATAGATGACGACATTAATATCCGACCATGATCGACCTACAAAAAAGAGTAACGTCTAAAGATCTTCTTACTTTAAATTTTTACAATATACAAGTTACCTGATCATGTGAATAAATTAATTCAGTCATTAAGTTATATTAAATATTCATGGTTTTCTTTTTTAATATACGATTTTTCCGAAAGCATATACTCTATTTTTTAAAACTTATCTACGATCGCAATAATATCAAAAGGTAAAAAAATTATAAAAGTGGAATTGAAAATAGGGATAAACACTGCCACGAAAACAATATAGGGCGTTGTGAATAATGCTAAATCCAAGCATGATACATGTTGTTGTTACTTATTCCATTGGTAGATATCTAATCTAGACCAAGCCCACGAACCGTATGGACTCATGAAGGGAGCACCTTCTGTTGTGAAGGAGCACCCGTGGTAGAAGTCTGATTTTTGCTCCATGATGCTCTGACAGTCATATAAGACCGGGACCTACGACTACGACCTGATTCCGAACCACTACAAACATCCATGGCAGCCGCCGGGACTCGAAGAACCCGAAACCTGTGGTACCGAGAGCCAGAGCGCTAGCACTCTCATGACCATTCAGGCTAACGTGATATATAAAACATTATAAGAAGTATTTTATAATGTTAAAAAAGAAAAAAATATCTGTATATTGCTATACATCTTAATTAGTCAATATATATCCACTGTAGCGCAAATTCATATATATTGATAGAGTGTAAACAAACGTACATTTCAGGATGAAAAAAAGTATTAATAACTATTTTAGCCGATCGACAACTGTCATTCCAGTGGTATTTAATGATTGTACTTTTTAAAATCAGCTTCCTTAACCAATCCTTAAAATATAATAAGCTTACCATATGTATATAGCACATGATTTCGAGACCTTGCTTTAAGAGTTAGAAAAATTGATCTCTCATTTCCTCGATCCTCTTCCGAACCTGTTATGTCCCACGATTTCCTGTGGATTCCCAAATTATAATTCGCATCAATGGAATTTTCTTCATTAAACGTGACAGGTGGTCACAAACATCAATACATCCGCTCACGATCTTTGAAGTTTGTGAGGAAAACACCTGCGGAATTTAGGTCTATTATTTTTTAGTGAAATTAATACGTTTCTTCGGGAGTTTCGTGAGAGTAGCTAATTGGAAAATGACTACCGATAAGTTCCCCAAGTAGCTTCAGGAATTGTCACGGTGGAAACCTAAACTGAGTCATGCTAAGCTTCATCAATTATTTCTTAATCAAAGTGCTGATGTTTAACAGTTAATTTTAGATGTTGTCTCAAAACGCCTTCAGCATTTAATGATTATTGAATTAAATGCTCTTAAGACGATTGAAAATTATTATTCCACAAACAACGTTTGGGTTTTGCGTTGGTGTAAATTAAGAGAAATTTTGTAAATACAAAAATACTGATTAAAAAATGTTTATTTCTTACAACTAAACATATGAAAAAATCCTAAACAGAAAACTTTCTCTTTGTACTATGGGTGTTTATTTTTATTATATATATATATATATATACCTGCCATACTCTTTCTCTTTCTCATATATATTAATAAAATAGCTTCCAGTAATTATTATTCCAACATTCTAAGATCTCTTCCTCTTAAATGTTATATGATGTTCTTGAAACGATATGATATGACCAAATGTTATTTGATATATCATATCGTTTATCATCATTTTTCATTGAGAATTATCCATATTATTTTCGTATATATATATATATATATTGCAGTTAGTGAAAACAGTGAACAAGCTTTTCTACGAAATTAAAATAACAGAAAGAAAATATCGACAAATATTTTTTTTTATAGTATCTCAGAATCCTAATATTTTATTTTGTTTTAGAGACTTAAGTATTTTGAAGGGAAGAATAAAGAAATACTACTTCCCAAAATAATTTGTTTAATAAATGTTCTTAATATTATATGAATATTTTTTACAAAGAAACAGCATTTTTTTTTTTTTTTTTTTAAAGTTTTTATTATTATTTTCTCTTTCTCAAAAGCTATTCTGCGACATTTAGGTTTGAGTGGGAATTTATGATAAGTTTTTAATTAAATGAGCCCATTTTTAAATACATTTACTTATTTCAATTAGACTAAATTAATATCATTATAGACATTTGTAAATAATATAATGTAATTTAGCACCCCATGCCGAATCATAAAAAAATGTTTTTGGCATAATATGTTAAGAAAAAGGATATTTCCACTTTAAAATAGAAGCATTCCAACCTGAGTATCATTATCCAAGACGAATGACAATCTTTTAAAAGATTTAATAATTTCCAAAACGAGTGGTGTTAAGGGTAAATTGGCGAAGAAAAAAAAAAAAAAAAATCCGATTTTTATTTGTATTTTTATTTCGTTTCATTCCTTGATTAATGCATCTTTATTTTAATGTGTAATTTATTTATTGACACAAATAATTGTCAGCAGAGAATATTAAGCAAAATCAAAATAAAATTACTCCAGTTTAAGGAAGCTATACCCATTTAAACCTCAGTTTTCTGTTATAATTGATTAAATAAGGATATATTTGAAAAAGGAACTTCATTGTAAACTAAATACTACATGTATATGATGTACTTTACACCTTTTTCTAGTGGGGGTTAGGTGGTATACATTTTTTTACAAAATGTATTTTATTTTATATACTAGTAAAGTAATGAAAACCAATGTATTAAAAAATACATTATGTATTTGTCTATGCTTACAAATGGTAAAATTACTGTCTGTGGAAACATGATCTTAAGCGCATCTTGGTTTTATCTAATATAACAGGCTCTGTTTCGTTAAAATGAATCCTAGTCGTTAATCCCTAGAAACGCACAGTTGATTGTTATTCAAGTGAGCATAAAACCAGACTCTTAGTTGGGGGATTGTTAGAGCTTTTGGGTCATTTACGCAGGAATCGTTTTCTAAAATATATTATGACCAAACACAAACGCTCAAACATAACGGATGCTTATTTTACAGCTGTTACGACATGCAAATAGGCAAATTAAAAATCATTTTCAAAAGTTAAGTAAAGTGGAGAAACAAATCATACGTAGTAAAATAATATTTTTTAATGATACTTTTTATTTCGTTTATTTTATATATTTTAAATTTCATTTTAGTGTTGAATAATATTTGTACAATGTGCGTTTAATATCTATATTATTAGCCACTAATAACTACTCATTCTGAATGATTCATGACATTTAAATGCTTGATTGTGCGTTGGAAAGTAATCATTATTTTGTCTAAATTAATAGTATTATATTCGGGGCTGGCCAACCTGCGGACCGCCTAGAAAATTTTTTCCCGGCCCGTGATTCATCACCACTTTTCACACAAATACGTTTACATTTTATAATAGCCAAAAATGAGTGAAAACCAATGGATTAAAAAATACATTATGTGTGCATCGCATATTAAAAAATGTCCGAAATTAAGAGAAAAAAATTAACTTTTAACACCAATACGTTATTGAAATACTGAGTGAGGATCAGATTTGCAAGCTAAGTGAAAGGGTAGGGCTTAATAACACTAGTAAAATAGATATTTTTAATGATTTCAATTTTTTTTTTTTATTTCATTTATATTTATATATTTTATATTTTTCATTTTTAATGTTATACTTTCTTTCTAACTACTGTGTGCGTTTTAGTATCATTGTGATTTATAATATCCTATGCCATGCAGCCAACATTTCACAAACACTGGTATACCGGTTCTCGTTAGATACCAAAGTCAAGCATCATTGAGCGCCAGTCAATGCCCGGGTGGGTGACCACCTGAGGCACACGTGCTGTTGGCATTCACACATTTTGGGACCTGAATGGCCGAGGGTGCTCTCTGCTTTCGCTCAGTGCCACAGGTTCAGGTTCAGTTCCCGGCAGTGCCATGGATGTTATCGTTTCATAAGTGGTTCAATCACTTTCAGCCGTAGGTCTGATCTGCTCCTATGACTGTGAAGCATCTTTTGGAGCAAAGTCAGACTTCTCTACCTACAGATTGCTCCATCACAACAGGAAGCTGCTCTTTACACTTCAATGCATGAGTACGTGTGGGCTTGGCCAAGCCAAGTGGGATAAAGCAGCTCAACTCTTTGCTCTCCACACGCAAGAATAATAATAACACAGAAATAATAACTCAGTATGTTTTATTTTCACACTCAATGTCTATGGCAGATTCTAAATCTAATATGGGGATATATCATTTTATACACTTGAACTCAGGTTATGGTGCATTTCAAATGACCCAGAATGTGTTTAGTTTGGCACTGCCTGTTATATTGTCCATATCTTGACTCTACCACGATTTAATGATAGAGACGAGTTTTGGTGCGTGTGCGACCTTTTCTAAAGCAAGACAGAAAGGATATCTGATCATTGGTACTTTTGAGCTTTCAGTGATGGCGATTGCAACAAACAGCAAAAAATACCGTTTAGAAATATTTTCATTTTTTTCTCAATGAAGTACAGTGATTAATAGCATTGTTCTACAATTCTTGGCGCCATTGGAAGGAAGATTAAATTTGAATGCGTAAAACCACTCGATGAAAATTTCTAAACAACAATTTTAATAATGTTTGCTTGAGAAGGAAGGCTTTTACCAAATTTCAAATTTGCAACAGAAGAAAAAACATGTCAACAATTGAAACTTGAGTTCGTCTCCCTTTAAAAAGTTGCAGAGTAAAAGATACATTGCAATTAAAAAAATTTTTTTTTAAGAAAATGCGGATTTGTGGGGAAAAGCTTGAGGGGTAGATGTGCTTTTCAAAACCTACCAGTTCTGCGTGAAGTATCAGTTATATATATAGGATATGCATTTATTCTAATTAGTAACTTAAAACTTTAGTTCAGTTTTTTTTTTTTTTTTTTTTTTTTTTTTTTTTTTTTTTTATTTTTTTCTTTGTAGAATTTTAAAAATTTATTTATTAAATTGTAAATATTAATTTTGCATTCAGTCGTGAAAAACTATCTCTCGCTAATTATTTGTGGCAGTTTATCGGGTTTATAATTCGTAAGTTTAAAAAATGTTAGCCAACGCAAATCTACGTTTTAATATAAAGATAGTTTTCCTCAAAAGTTGAGGTACAAAGAAGCGATACATGAAAAAGAGCTTTATTAAAAAATTTAATTCAACACTACTCTAATATTATAAAGAAAATAATCATTATCGGTTTTTCTATTTTTATCTTATTTGTATTTTGATTCTTTTTTTATTCAAAACAGAGGTCAATATTAATTACACATACAAAAGCAGTTCTTTTTTTTCTCAGCTAACTTTTTTGTGAATATTAAATCACAGTCCAAAAACTATCCAGTAAAAGGAAAAACAAAAGGGCCAACAAAACAACTTAATATTCATAATTCTAAAAGAATACTTCTGGTAAGATTCAACGCAGCAACAATCTCGAAACACGCGTCTCAGTTTCTTTCAGAATATATTTCAAAAAAAGCTTTAACAGCGCTGAGTGTGAAAATTAAAACAGAAAATCTGTTTGCCAGAATTCACTAACACTTTGAAAAAATAATAATAATGGCGCGAAGAGTGATTGTAGCAAGAAGATGAAGCATATCTAAAAGTATCAAAGGCTTGGTATGATAATATTAAATTCGAACATCCCCATGAAATGACGTGTCTAATTGGAGTTTGATGGAGAGTCAGCGACAAGCATTACAAACGAGGATATCGAGTTACACGCGTTTAATTACAACCGATTCTAAAGTTTTCCACTTAAAAATTTGGAAAACATTACATGATAATTAAGATTTTTTTTCTGAATCATTGGTAATAAAAATACAAAATTTATTTTACATTCATAAATTGATTATATTCATTGATTAACGAAAATTAAAAGTTCTGAAAACAATAATCTAAATAAGCAAAATTGAAAACGACTAAATAATAATAAAAATTCTTGAAAACGGTAAATAATAAATTCTGAAAACGACTAAATAATAATTCTGAAAACGATAAAACAAGAATATACTAAATAATTTTACGCGCTTGAGGATGCATGTTATTATCAAAAGCAAATTGCCAGTACTCTAAATCGATAATATTTACTTTTTACGAGATAATCAATTAAAAAATTATCATTTTCGACATAATGTTAAAAATAACCCAACTGGAATGTGAATTAATGTTTTCCTTTACTTTCCATTATGATTTTTACACTTGTTCTATTTAACAAGAATTTCCATTTTAATATTGATTATGTGATCAATTGCTTCATTACTTGAAGTGATAAATGTTTCAAATAAATTACTTAAATTTATACTTTCTTTTTGAAATGGTTATCTTTAACATTTATCAAGCATTACTTATCAGTATAGATTTAGAAGTTTAGGTTTTTCAAAGGAAGTAAAATGTGTTATCAAGGTATTAACAGGATGTTTGCGCAACTGAAGATTAAATAATTTTTGTTCTATTATTTCACAATGTTACTTTCGTTTTTAAAGAACATTTCTGTATTAGCTCAGACGATGTTACCTAGAGTTTCCAAGTGTTACTTATGCATGAAAAATTTCTGGATTATTTTATCTAAACACTAACTGATCTAGAATAATCTTTATTCCCAGCTGGAATTATCTATATTGGATTGTTTTTTGAAGTAGTAGATATAGAATGATAAACGCAAGAGCAAAATCTGTATGCGATTTATTCTTTGCTGAATTAAATCTATGTTCTTTCATGCAAAGGAAACAATGCTACTAAACACACACCTATAAACAATGCCTCTTACTGGGCTTTAAGATTGTTTTCTGATTCTTCCTGTTTAAGCAGATGGTTTTAATGCACGTGGATGATTTTGTTTATAATAAAAAGGGAGGGAGCTGGGAGTATGACTCATTGACGTTTTTATGTGAAATTGACAGACCGTGAATCGACCACGCCCGAAAAAATCAATATCAATATCCACTATGAAATGAACGTTAGTGCAATAGATAAAATTAGTTTTATATTCTGAAAATTTGCATGTAATAAATATGAGCTGTAATAATAAGTACATGCTAATAATATATTTATTCTTATTATTTTTTAATTATAAACGACATAAAAATAATTTATATCAAAAAAATTATCTGATTCAATTTTATTAAAATCGTTTGGATAACGAAAAATAATCACTAATATAATTTATTTAAATTATGGAAACAAATTTTAGAACGAAAACATTATGTTTTAATTACAAACGACATAAAATAAAATTTATCAAAAAATTATGTGATTCAATTTTTATTAAAATCGTTTTGGATAAACACGATAACCATTAATACAATCACTATTTTATAATACTATCACTATTTAAAATTCTGAAAACTGAATATTTATTCTTATTATTTTTAATTACAAACGACATAGAAATAAATTACTACAGACTACTACTACTGGCAGATTTTCAGACAGGGGATGTTTTTCTTTTACGGAGTAGAGTTGTCAGCCACTATGTTAACATTCTACAACCATAGACCATGGGGCCCTAATGGCCGAATAACTAGCGTTCTGGCGCTCGGTACCACAGGTTTCGGTTTCGAATCTCGGCGATGCCATGGATGTCTGTAGTGGTTCATAATCCCCTCCCCCTTTAAGCCGTAGGTCCGGTCTCATATGACTGTAGAGCGTCACAGAGCCCAATCAGACTTCTCACCCCCACATCATTCCCAAACTGTAAAGAACCGCTCGGCTCTAGACACAGTGATGTGGTGTAGTAGTCTTATTAGACCAGGATCTACCGTTTAAAAGTGGATTCAAGCCACTACAAACATCCATGGCACCGCCGGAACTCGAAGATCGAAATCTGTGACACCGAGCGCCAGAGAGCTAATCACTTAGCATCAGCCCAATTACTTTACTGCATGCTCTGAAATATTTTCAGGTAACCTTCATTCACATATATTTAATAGAACATAAAAAATGTGATTCAATTTAATCTGCTGAAATTATCAACGACTTCCTTTCATCTATTATTATTTTTTTTTTAAGAGCGACTGCAACTTCTATAACAAAAGGAATTAATCTCCCGTCAGTTGATATGAGTTTTAGTAAAGGAATATGCTTCGAGGAAAATTTATTTTTTTAATTCCAATGCAAATCTTAAAATTTGTAAACAAGTAATATAAAAAAAAAAAAGTCAATTCCTACTTTTTTTCACTATATTGCAGAAAGTCCTTTTTATAAATAATTTTCCATTCACGTTTTTTTTTAAGTTTATCTGGCGCCATCTATTGGTAGATACATATAACTTAAATCAAAAAAACTAAAATTAGTGAATTAAATTTAATTAATGAATTAAGATTTGAAAAACCTGTATTAACATCAAATGTCATCCACTACAGTTAAAAAAATGTATTTGAACTTGAGTGGATGAATAAAAATATATTTCATGAACGATTGAAAATTTGAACAATATATATAGGGAGAGTGTGAGCTAATGAAGGAATTGAAAAGAGCATGAATTACTGAAAAATCATAATAAAACTGAAGTTTTTTTTTGACAATGCCATAAGGAAAACTAAATCGAGCATGAAGCGAAATCAGCATGTGGCGAGACAAAGCAGAGTTCATTTTCCTCTTCGTGAGGATTTTGAAGCATAAAAAAATATTCATAATGCGTGAAAACATTAAAATTTATAAGCATCATGGCGTTTTTCAAGTTCATTTGCATCATGTCTGCTAACTGCATCATCAGATCATACAATTAAAACGATGATGTATTTCATGCGTTAAAAATATTAAGTACATGTCATTGGTTATTTTTTAAAAGTGTAATTAAACTATTATACACGTTGGGAATTTATGAGGTTCTATGTCGATGAAAAATATGGTTATTAAAAAAAAAATTGATTTAAGCAAACTAACAAATTTGTGTTTATTTAATTTAATTTCTTTATAATTCGAATAAAACTTCTTTTCATTTAATTCTTAAAAACAAAGTAAAATCGTTTCATCAGTTTTAATTCATTATGCTAAAATAAGAATGATGATGCACTGCTAGGGAAAAGGGGACAAAAACACACTAGAATTATGAGATTATTATGAAGAAAATCTTCAATTAAGTACTTTTCTACCGATGTGCTTTTTAAAATTAAAAAGAAAAAGAAATGGGGTAATACATTTGGCAATTGTATACACTACTTTGCATTATTTTTACAAATACTGAATGAAAAGCAAAAACAATGAAAAATTTTATAAAGATCAAAGAACACTCTTCACGCACGTTAACAACCAGAATTTAAAATTTGATTCGACATATTTAACAATACTGTAATAACAAATTTAGAAACAAATTAAAAAAATAAATTTAGTGCAAATTGCTACATTTTGGAATGCATGATTATTGAATTTGGATGCAAGAAACAAACGATTAAAAAACGATTTTTTTTTGAGCAAAATGAATATTTTTTTCCTACATAAAAATAAAAGCAGTCATGTAGTAATTAAGAATAGGAGTATATTAAAAAAAGTAAAAATTTATATTTATTATTAATTTAATTAAATTTATGCAAAAATTATTAATTATTTCTTAAAATTAATGATTTAAATTATAATTTATAATTATTAATTTATTATTGAATTTGGATGCAAAGAAAACGATTTTTAAAAAGCAAAATGCAATCTATTTTTTACATAAAAATAAAAGCAATAATGCTAGTAATTAAGAATAGGAGAGTATACTAAAAAAAAGTAAAAATTTATATTTATTATTAATTTAATTAAATTGCAAAAATTATTAATTATTTCTTAAAATTAATGATTTAAATTATAACAATTTATAATTATTGACGTAATTTATTATTGAATTTGGATGCAAGAAAACGATTTTTAAAGAGCAAAATGCAATCTTTTTTTTACACATAAAAATAAAAGCAATAATGCTAGTATTAAGAATAGGAGAGTATACCACTAAAAAGTAAAAATTTATATTTATTATTAATTTAATTAAATTGCAAAAAATTATTAATTATTTCTTAAAATTAATGATTTAAATTATAACAAATTTATAATTATTAATTTATTATTGAATTTGGATGCAAGAAAACAATTTTTTAAAGGAGCAAAATGCAATCTATTTTTTTTACACATAAAAATAAAAGCAGTAATGCTAGTAATTAAGAGGGAATAGGACAATATACTAAAAGTAAAAATTTACACCACATATGATGCTAGGATTATTGTAAATATTATTTTAACAGTTTTTTTTTTTTTTTTTTACAATTTTCTCAAAAATAGTAATTTTCAAGTTTCTCTGAATTTTTTACAAACTATTGTAATCATATGTTTAATTCTTCGCTTATAAAATATCTTATATATAGTAGATAGTACTAAAATCAGATTTTAGTGAATCCCCCTGCGAAATTTTTATATCAACTTTAATTACAAAAATGTCAATTTTAAAATTTTCAATTTATTTCTGATTAAAATTTATTAAAAAAATTCATAATAATAGTGGATAATTTTCTGAAAATTCATTTCAATATAATATAAGAATACATATTTAATAAATAAAAAAAATCAAGATTCAAGTCTAGAACTTTAGGAAAGGTACATGAAAAATAGCCATTTTTTTTAACATTGTCAGTATACAAAAGAGATTGAAAAATAACGTAAAATAGATGTACCTAAAATACTACCTAACAAAATAAAATAAAATTTATGGAAATAAAATAAAAAAAAATTTGGGAAAAGAAAAATAATAAATTCGAAAAGCAATTCCATAATAAAATAAAATACTAGCTTGATTAAATCCATTTTTTAATGAACTCTATTTTTCATAAACATAGAACCTCATAAACTCTCAATGTGTATAACAGTTTAACTACACTTTAAAAAAATAACTACGACATGTATTTCCTATTTTTAACGGCATGAAATACATGTTTTAATTATATGATCTGATGATGCTGTATTAAAAGAAATATAAGTGTTTGTAATAAATGCGCAAAATAATCATTTACGAAGTGAAATAAACTATTTATAGTATCTTCAGTATCAAAATTTTAAAAATGAAGAACATTAATAATTTGTTTTTAGGATAAGATGAATAAATCATAATAAAGTAAATAAAAGTTAACGTATACACACCTAATTAATAGCAATTTATTGGCGACAGAATTTCCGTACAACCTTTCTTACTGACAATCAGAAAACCTGGCTGGCATAAAAAGCGGCGGTAACGTGAACTAAATCGATAAACTGTGTTTCCGCTTTAACAATCACAAACTCGCCAAACAGCCAATTGTAATCGTTCGATACAAGCCAACGTCACGTGTTTCCGTTCCTGAGCAGAAAATCCTTGTTGATTTACAACGGAAGGATTCTTCGTCTATAATTACACTTGTTTTTGTTTAGTTTTTGGAGTGGCTGGAAGAATTCATACAGGAGAATATCTTATTGATAACATTCCCTACTTCCTATCCACCGTCTATCATATAGACTGTATATCAAGCAAATTTATTATGGTAAAAAATATTGCATCATTCAAATTATTTCACCATATTTATATGCAGTGTTATTATTAAAACTTGATCAAATTGAAAGTTGCATAATAAAAAATAAATTAAATTAAGTAGATTAAAAATTGAGACAATAAACAAGAGATTAAAATCAAATTTTATTAAAAAGAAATTAAACACTGCAAGTTTCTTTTATTATAGTTTTATAAATTAATTGAAATAAATCAGTCATGATAAATTACGAATATCTTGAGAAGGATAAATTAAATATCGTTTTCAAGCAATAAAATTAAATCGCATTTACGTATTTGATGCGCCAAAACAAACAGGGAAAAGAATACTACTATGCCCAAAAAAGTAAGAACAATTTTTTTTTATTAAAAACTCTTTATTTATTCTTCAGGTTTATTTCATCGCCTTCAAAGTAATCCTCCGGACACATTGCACTTATGCCAACTTTTCAACAAAATAGTAGCACGGTGGTTGTGGAACGATATGGGTTTCATTTTTGGTGAAAAAAGTCACGAAGAATCAATGCAGTGTGAGTTGGCGCATTCAGTGTTTTTGGTATCAATCAAGATTTGACGCGTTTGAGGCCCAAAAGGAATTGACTGATCCTTTTGAAATTCCAACATCATCAGCAAGGTCTCTAATTGTAAATCGACGGTTTGCAAGCACCCACTCTTTAATTTTTTGGACATGATCTTCGTCGGTTAAGGTTGAGGGTCGATCGGAGGGCTCTTCGTCTTTAACGCGTTTTCTGCCTTCTTTTAACTGTTTATACCACTTCTAAACATTTCTTTCCGATATAGGAATGCTCACCGAATACCTTCTGCAACAGTCGATACGTTTCTGCAAACAAATTTAACGCAAGTTCTTTGCTCAATGAATTCAGACATTTCAAAAATCGCCGGAATCAGTTTTAGCGTCTCACAAAGCCAAGCGTAACTCAAAACACTAATGAATATTTTGACGTCAAATTTCACACAGAATTTCAGGAATTTTAAATTAAAAATTGGTCTTACATTTTGGACACGCTAGTATGCAGTATTATTATTAGACTTGATCAAATTGAAAGTTGCATAATAAAAATAAATTAAATTATGTAGATTAAAAAATTGAGACACCTTCATTAGATTAAACAATAGATTAAAATGAAATTTTATTAAAAAGAAATTAAACATTGCAAGTTTTTTTATAAAAGTTTTTAAATGACGTGAAATAGATCAACTATGATAAATAATCGTCTATCTTGAGAATAATAAATATCGTTTTCAAGCAATGAAATTAAATCGCATCTGCGTATTTGAGGCACAAAACAAACAGTGAAAAAATATGTTTTGTTCATGACGGAACATTTTTAACTGAAAATTATATAATAATCATAAATTATTAATGCATCCTTTACGTGTAATTTAATATAAACAAATTCGTTTTTATTAATCAAACAATGAAAATATTTATAAAACTCAATTTTTCATAAATAATTTTTGTTTTTCTTTTCAAATTTTGTTTAATAATTACAAAAAACACAAATTTTACATAAATGACATTCCGCAAATTTATAATGTGAAAATCAGTCTTTTGCGGGCCTGCATGGCCGAGTGGCTAGCGTTCTGGCACTCGGTACCACAGGTTTCGGGTTCGAGTCCCGGCGGGGCCATGGATGTTTGTAGTGGGGCTCGGAATCCACTTTAAACCGGTGGCCCCGGTCCTAATAGGATCGTAGAGCGTTGCGGGGCATTGTTACTCCACGTCCGTGGCTTTCCTTCAAGTTACACGCTACCCCCGGGTAGTGCAATGTGAGTACGTCGTCTGTGCAGCGCTTGCCTTAAGGCATCCAAGACCAAGCTGTCTAAGTGTTTGCCAGATGCATTAGAAAGGGAAAAAAAAAGTCTTTTTGCAGATGATATAGAACTCCTCACTCAAGGTCGTAAACAATTTATCATTCGTAAAAAAACCTTCATAATTATATTAATCAATATGAACAATGGCTTATTAAATTGAAAATTTAATTAAACGTTGAGGAAACTGAAGCAGTACAATTCACGCGTAAAGGGCTCTTAACACTCCGTCTATCAAAATTTATAATAATCCTATAATTGAGCTGGGCAGGTTAAATTTGGGTGTAATCTTAGATCGTAAATTGAATTATGTTTCTCACATTAACTAACTTAGAGATAAATTTAATAGATGCATTAGCGTACTGTATCCACTTATTTGTAGAAACTCTACTATGTTCTTGGTTTTGGTTTTATCGCTCTACGGTCATTTTTTGTACACACAAGGGCTAAACAGACCGGGACCTACGGTTTAAAGTGGACTCCGAACCACTAACAAACGTCCATGCCACAGCCAGGATTCGAGCCTGAAGCCTGGGATACCAAAGACTAGAGCGCTAGTCACTTTGCCACCAGGCCGCACTAAGCATGTCCTGGTAAAATAAAAAACTCATTTATCTTGCTTACTTGCATATGCGAGTCCTATTTGGGATCTACTGCTCCACCGAATTTCACGCGATCATACTAAGACTTGAAAATAAAATCCTACGTATGATTACAAATTCGCCTGGTTTTTCGAAATGAGGATTCAGACATGCTATTTCTTTCTAAAGTTTGAAACAATTTGTTTATAAAATTGCACAAAATTTTTATAACCCATTCCCAATATTAATAATACTGTTTTGAATGATCTAGGCAACTATGATTGCGACATTTCTGATTTCAAAAATCGCAAACGACCTCGCGCTATTCTGAATATTATTCATTAACGTTTCGATATCCTCCTTTCCGAATTACTATGCAGTTTCTCCGCTGAGTCTCAATTTCCCCTCAATTGTTTTTGTTTCTATTGTTTATTTTTTTATTACCGTTTATTGCTTACTTAAAAATTATTATAATAATAATAATATAAAAATTAATAAAGAAAAAATTAATAAGTTAATTTTTTTAAATTAATAACGCAATATATATATATATATTCTATCTAATCAATGGACTTAAAGCTTAAAATACTTCTCTCATTCACAAAAGCAGGAGATAGAGGTTGCTAGCAACCAAGGCTCTCTGTCAACCTGGCAAATCGTCATCGAAAAACAAACATATATTTAATAATATAAATGTAATTATTAGGATTTAATAAACTTTAAAAAAAAAAAAAAGCATAGAATAGTTGCTTTTTTCTGAATTTATTATTTTTTCTGTTTATTTCCATACAAAATATTCTCTTCATGGGATACTGTGAAAAATATTATTTTAATCACTTTTATCATAACATTTTATTAGAATATTGCGAAATTTTTGTGGCTGTAATTTTCAGGTAATCAGCTATTCTTATCATTTTTTTTTTTCATTTATGTTTCTCTTGTAACAATATTTATTTAAAATTCTTTTTTGTCAAATTGTCTTTCTAACCTAAAGACAATAATAGATAACATGCACGAAGTGACTACGCCCTTTTTTTTATAGATTGGTATGGTAAATTTTTTTTTTTTTCTTATGCTGGATGTCAAAGGTCATATGCCATCCGTTTATCTTCAGTGAGTAATCTTAACGTGTGTAATGGTTCAACACAAATGCAGAAATTTATTGCTTTCTAAATGTAGCTATGTCACTGAAATTTGTATCACTTGCTGCAATGTATCTTATCTAGAATGATAAGATATATTGTTATACCATGTTATTCTTCTAGACCATAAATAAATGGTTCAAGACTTACTATTTTTTACACCTCTCTCTCAACCCCCCCTCAAACAAAAAATATCGTTGTATTACATTGTCATTTCGAGTTAAATTATTCTGAAGAGTTAAAAATCTGACATTTTATTTAATATATACAGTAGAACTTCTTTAAGTTGAACCTCGATAAGTCGTAAACCTCCACAAAGAAAAATTTTGTTCCCTTCCTTCAAGCCCCAAAACCTCCATGACTCGAAATTTTAACCCTATATGTCGAAAATAATGAGTCAATCCTACAAGCCATTTTGGTATATATTTTCCCTCCGTAACTCAAAAAAAAAAAAAAAAAAAAAATTTAGACCTCTGTATTTCGAACATTAGCAATGTTTGATTTCACAAATTTACAACTCGATACCTTTAAGGTTGTTTCAGAATTATAACTTTTTATTGCAGTACATAATACAATTCTTAAAGTTGTAAATAAACGTGTTTATTACCTCTGTAACGTTAATTTTTATTTATTTTTACCTCTCTAACACAAAATAAGTTAGAAAGAATCTAAACCTGTACAAGTGGAATATTTCCTTACAAAAATCGCGTAAGTCGAAATCCTCCATAAAATCCGAAAACTCTATAACTCAGATTATTTGGCGTCTCCCCTTGAAGTTCGACTTACAGAGGTTCTACTGTATTTCCTTAATAAGTGAAAGCCAATTGTTGAATAGTAATAGTTTCAGAAATGAAAATAGAAAAATAAATGCCCTCTCAAAAAAAAAAATTAGTTTATTACACATTGTTTAGTCAGTATATAGTAGGTGTCAATTTTCCGAAGTTAAATATTTTAATTTCAAAGTTCAATGTAATTGCTGGCATTGTACCTAAGATATTTCTTTCTTTTTCTAAACGTGATGTAATATCAATTTTGAATTTTAGATATGCACATTGCACATTGCAAGTCTTCATGCACATTACATTTAAAATATTAGGATCTTTAATGCTTTAAAAAAATAATAAATAAATAAAAAAACGGTGGGTCTGGTGTTTCCTCTTAAGTATGCCACAAATAGTTCACTGACAGTTAATGAAGGTAAAACTTTTGAGGCAATTGTCGAACATTTTTGAGTAATATACTGGGAGAAAATCCCCAGAAAATTTCCACATGTTTTTGCACTAAATATTTTTGCAATATCTGTCCAAAACTGTTGTTATAGGCCGAGATATTGCAGTATTAGCCCAATAATCATTATGTTAAATTCATTAACAATTGTTTAGTGGGGTGCTGGCAGCCGCCGATTACTCATTTGGCAGTACTGTATGTGCATATAGCTGATATCCATAAGGAAAGGGTTCGATATATGTCACGAAATGTCCATCGACTTGTGATGACTGCAGGACACTGCCGTCCACTACTATTTAAGTTCTAACAGCCCCATATTTATATATTGTATAGGAGAAAACTCTTAAAATTCTACCTGACAATCTGACTCTTACACACGATATCACAATCTTCATTGAGACTCCTCGTTTCTGAAAACAGCTATTGCAACAACAGTCTCCTGTTAATACGAACCGGAAAATTCCCTGCATGCTTTACTACCGAGCAGCGGATATGGCAATCAGTGAAAATTCATTTAAGACTTTTTCAAAGAATTGTTTTCTCCCAAAACATGATATTCACAGCATTTGATTAAAATCGTGAAAGAAATCCAATTATTACGTTTTCTATTTTATTCAGTTGTTTAGACCACAGAATCTATTAAATCTTACTGTTTAGCTTGAAATAATGCAGAGAAGGAAAAAAAAATTTACCCAAATACGATTAGTCTCTAAAATTGTATCTTCTTTGATTATATCTTCTTAGATTTGTATCTTCTCTTCTTTGTATATTCTTATCTTCTTAGTTTCTTCCTTCCATCAAAATTTTATTTAATAATTGTTGTTTAAACATAAAAGCTTATTAATTGTTGTTTAACTAAATTAGGAATTCTAATTTTCATTAAAATTTATTAAATTTTTAAAATTGAAATTAAATGAAAATAAGAACTTGATGCAAATAACAATTAATGTTTCTTGTATAAACAGCAACTTTTTAAGATTTATTTATCATGACAGAAATATTTTTTTTATTAATGTAAGTTTATTATTAAATAAACTGCAAATAAAAATTAAAAGAATAAATATAACTATATTGATATCAAAGGATCTGTTGGCCGAGTGGATAGGGCTCTGGCGCTTGGTCTGCACGGTTCGAGTCCCGGAGTGAAATGGATGTTTGTAGTGGATTCGAAATCCACTTTAAACCGTAGGCTCCGGTCTAACAAGGTCGTAGAGCGTTGAGGAGGTATTGTTTCTGTTGAGGTATTGTTGCGGAGGCGTTGTCCGGGACTCGAACCGTGCGGACCAAGCGCCAGAGCCCTATCCACTCGGCCAACAGATCCTTTGATATCAATATGTTATATTTTTAGTTCCGCGTCCATAGCTTATTTTCAAGCAAATACACACCTCCTGGGTAGTGCTAAGTGAGTAACGTCGGTGCAGCGCTTGCCTTAAGGCATCAAAGATAATTGTATAAGTGTTTGCCAGTTGCATTAGAAAAATATATATACATTGATATCAAAAATATATTAAGGACCTATAGAAATGTAACAAGATTTTAAATATGAAAATAATAAAGATTTCTGTAAAATGCAGAAAGATTTCCAAGAACATGTTGGTAAAATGTAAATAAAGATTTTTGATTTATATGTTTATTTTCTTTAATAATTATAATTGAGTTTTTTTAAGCATAAAATACTTATCAAACTATTTAAGAAATAAATTTTAATTTTTAAAAATTAAAATTATTTCATTTTATAACTTCATAGTGTTGTAATAAACCTTACATACTATTGGGAATATAATTGTTTCTTCTTTTCAAATTTCTGGGGATTTAATCTATTACTTCAATGATTTAAGAGCTAAGGTCAAGTACTAACCGATGAATAATCAAATTCAATATGAAAGTGAGAATAGATAAGATACTGCTCTTAAGAAAATTACTTTCTGATAATGTTCTAAACCACAAGTCTTTTGAAATATTAATATTTCTTTTTGTTATGTTAGTTATAGTTTCCTTTATCCAGAATAATATAGAGTCTATCAATTATTACTCTAATTCTAACGTCATGCAAAAAAGAAAAATATGTATATTATTGTCATGACAAATACGATGTTATTCTTAGAGAAGATTTATTTTCTGATAAAGTTCTAAACCAAAAATTTTTTTTTTTTCTGATATGGCGAATAATAGAGAGAAACGTATCGTACTTTCATTTTTAATATAACAAAAAGAAATATTCTATTTTTAGGACTATATTCTATTCTAGAGAGTTATTTTGTTTCCAAAATATTCTTTTCTTTTTTATTTAAATTCCTACTATTAGTTCAATATATCTTGTTCAAATATTCAATCGTTAATAAAATGCTTTTGTATTTATCCACTCAAGTTCAAATACATTTTTTTTTAACTTGTGGTGGATGACACTTGATGTTAACACAGTTTTTCTCAAATATTAATTCAGTGATTAAATTTAATTAATTAATTTTTAGTTTTTTTAGATTTAAGTTAGGTGTATCTAATAATAGACGGCACCAGATGTAAGAGGAAAATTTCAACTTTATTTGTAAAGGACATTTCTGCAATATAATGAAAAAAAGTAGGAATTGACTTAAATTTTTTTTTTATATATTATTTGTTTTTATTTTTGCTGCCTCACGGATAAATAGCTCCACATGCATATTAAAAAAGAAAAAAATCTAAGTGTAAGCTAGCGCCCGATAATACAAACATCCTATCTGCGTAGGCGTGAGCTGAAGACTGGAGGGAGAAAGAAGTGTAACACCAGGCAGTGTGCGTTTGATTTTCGAATAAAAGAGATGTGTTTTTACTGTCCACTATTGTGCTATGTGTTTAAGGCCATAACAATTTTTAAAATAGAATTTTTAAGAAGAATAAGAATTTTAAATTAAAATTTTTTTAAAAGAATTTTAAATAAGAATTTTTAATAGAATTTTTATAAAGCTGTAATTTATAATAATAATAATAATAACAACAATAACAATAAATAAAATTAAAAAATAAAAAAAAAAAAAAACCTTATTATATAAAAGTGCTTTTTTTTTTTATTGTAACTGAATATTAACATTTAATCAGATTTCAGAAAATGTTTTTCTCATTAACTTTAAAATAATGTAAATGTAATTATAATTTTAATATGTGTTAATGTAAAAATGCAATATATGTAATAATAAAATACATATAATGCAAATTTTAAATATACTTAAGACATTTACCTTTTTTTATAAATTTTTTCTTTGTGTTAAAAGACAGTGGAAAAAGCGTGTATGTAAAGGCGAGAGAAGCGATTTAAATATCTATTCAGAACGAGAATCGTTTTAAACTTGCACAGTAACCTCATTTTGAGCAGAGAACAAAGAATAAAAATGTTAATAGAATTTGGCAGCTGTTACTATTTTACATTCTAAATTAATTTTAGAAGTACTTAAGACAGTCTAAAATACGCTCTCTATTTAAAACTTCGAGACAGTAATTTCTGAATTTAATTCAATTTTACAATTATTAACTGTGTTGACAAAATTATTTTTAATTAATACTAAAAACTAAAAATGCTGAATATTGCTCTGTTAAAAATAAAGTACCTAGCAAAAAAAAATTGGGATTATCTACAATTTGTTAATATTTTTTTGCAGTATTCATTTTCCTCATTTTTTTAAAAATAACAAAATAATAATAAATAATAATTCGAATTAAAATTTAAGATATCATTTGTTTAATCGTTTTAATTAAATGTAAATTTCTTTTATCCAAATTCTTTGTAAAATTATTTCTTGTTTATATTTACAAGAAAAATTTATAAATTATAATTACAAAATTTATTATGTAATAAAATTATATTTACAAAATTTATTCTTGTATATATTTTACAAGAAAAATATATAAATTATAATTACAAAATTTATTATGTAATAAAATTATATTTATAAAATTTATTCTTGTATATATTTACAAGAAAATATATAAATTATAATTACAAAATTTATTATGTAATAAAATTATGTTTACAAAATTTATTCTTGTATATATTTATTCAAATATATACCAAATTCCGTGTAATAATATAATGAGTACACAGTAATAAAATTTATTCAATATATTTGCAATTTTTTTGTCGTACAATTATACTTCGCATTTCGTATAGTACACAAAATTTTTACCCATTGCATATATGTAAAATTTCTGGTTTTATACGAAATCAAATTTTCTATGATTAGTACTATAAATATTTAAAAATAATAGTTATTAAAAATATCCCTGTTTTAAAGATTTCTTTTGTTCTTTAAATCATTTTAATTTTAAAATTATATATGAAGTTATCAAAAATCACAATACATTTTTTAAAAATTAATTTCTATTTTTAAAGAATAAAGTTAAGAGGAACTTGAATATCCTAGTATATTGTTCAATTACTATTAAATGAATGCTGTAATTATTATTTTTTTTTTTAAAGGAATTAAATTTTTTTGCATTTATAAAAAGAAAGATTTATTAAAAAATAGTGAACTGTTTTACCTATATTTCAGTAAAAAGAATTTGCTATAATCTTTCCTAAATGCTCAATTCATGTGAAAAATACTAAATAAACAATCGAATATCAAATTTAAATTCTTTTGGCATTATGCATATTCTTACCCTACTTGTAAAACTAAAATTACCTGTTATAAATAGCTTCAATTAAATGGGAAATAATGCAAATTTATTTTTTTCCTAACTCTATGAAAATAAACCTTGAAAATTTATCTTCGAATTACATTTTCTATGAAGATTTTCCAAGCGATTTTTTTCTACATTAAATTAAATGTATTTACAAAATAATAATAATAATATAGTAAATAATAGAACTCTTTCAGAATTTATTTAAATATTTATTAATTAATTTTATTTATGATAAATTTAGATAACTATATTTTTTTTTTTCTGTTTTAAATAATTATTTTTCAAATATTATAAAATAACATTCAAATTTTTTTCCAAACGATAATAAATAATTTATAAAATTTAAATACAAAATAAAAAAATGATGTTGAATGATGTACGATTTTTTATTAGTATTTTTCGAAATAAGGAGCAACTGGCTTAAAGAAAAAGTTTTTATAGAAAATATAAAATATAATTAATTTTATAAAAATCTAAACTGCTTTTTATTTGATTCTTTCTTTATAATTTTTTTAAGTATATCTATCATTCATAAGTTGCATAATTTTGTTTCAACATCTTATAAGGTAAGCCTATTTCGAGAATATTTATTTTGTTTTAATGTTTACAAAATGGATTTAAAGAATTGTGTCTAATAAACTGTGCTTTTTCTCGTTTAATTTTTTTAATATATTTTATATTTATTTGCGTTTCAATCATATTAATGGTTACTATAGCAATATAAATGCATTTCAAATAGTACAAAGTAGTATTTTTCGAATATTGAAAACATGATTAGAATGTTTAAAATATTAGTATATAACTAAATATCGAATGTAAAATATTAGTATCAAACTAAATATCGAATGGAAACATAAAAGCCTTAAAATGATTACATTAATAATTAATAATTGTATTAAATAAAATAAATGTTAATTACCTATATTTTTTAAGAGTAAAAAAATTCGATTTATTTAAGAATTAAAATTTAGAATTATTTTCGCGTCCATTGTGCTATGGATTTCAATATAAAATCAATTGTGTTATATTTAATAATAGAATTATTTAATTTTCGCAAATAAATGTTCAATATATGTATCTCTTCCTACTTACCTTATTTATCACTTGGTATTAAATGATTTGTGTAAAAATGTTTATCGATATATCTTGAATAGCGATTCTGTTTATATACTCATGATATATCGATATATCGATATATCATGAGTATATAAACAGAAAATATTAAGAACAATCTAAATACTTTCTATTTTGAAAAATATTTAGAACGATTGGGAAAATACAACATATTTGTGAACAAACGCACTTGTGAACAACACTTCGGTGAAGCAAGACAAGAATGTAAATAAAAGGATAAAAATAGCATGCATTGAACAAATCGCAAAATAGGGATCCGTTGTGATATGGCGGAATTTTTTTGGCCGCCATATAGGCGAAAGTCACCAAATATGTTAATCTTTGTATCTTCTTATGCATAATTGGCCAATATTAATTACTTGGGTTTGATTGGCCAAGATTAATTTCGTGGTTTTATTCAATTACTGGAATTTTCTAGAAGAATTAGAAAAACATTAATTTTAATAACGATTCATTTCAGTCATTACTAGTACATGCGGCAGCGGCTTTTTCTTTCCTTTTGTGTGCTAACCAAAGTCTTTTGTTTAGTAATATCTGGTATCTGGTATTGAAGAATTTTATTTTGATAACAAAGATATCAGGCCTTTCTTATTATTTAAGGAAGAAAGTTACAGTAGGGATTTCTTTAGAGATTTGAAATGTCAAAGTAAATTGAAAATTATTGAATATGTACGTTAGAAAGTTTGATTGTAAGAATTTCGTGAGTCCCATTTGTATGTTATGATTCCAACTATTATAAAAGCTAAAAATGATGATGGATATAAGTAGAGATGCAAAGCGAATTTTAATGGTGTAGAAAAAATGTGAAGCGATCCATTCGTCAAAATTCATGGTTTTCTTCGTAAAAAAATGAGTTTGTACGATATTATGAGAATTACGCTTGATTGGATTCGTAGGTATTCGACTGTGGACATAGCTAATGACATTGAATGTGCGTTGAATACAATGATAGATAGAAAGAATTTTTGTAGAGAAATCTGCACTGACGTCATTATGAAAGAAAGCATTATTCTGAGTGGTATACAATCCAGTGGGACCTACGCTGCTTTATCATAGTCCAGCATCATGGGGTAAGTACTTTTCCCTACAAGTTCCCTCAGTTGCAGCAATTTTTGTTAATTTTTTCCGTTAAACTTTCTAAAAATTTCAGCATTTTTTTTTTTTAAATTCAAATTCTGCTTCGCAAAATCCAGCTATCATGATAGGGTTTGGTTTGTCACTCTACTGTCCTCTTCTGTCTCACAAGGGCTTAACAGACCGGGATCTACAGTTTAAAGTGGATTCCGAACCACTACAAACATCCATGGCACCGCCGGGACTCGAACCCTATGGTATCGAGCGCCAGAACGCTAGCCACTCGACCATTCAGGCCCCCATAATAGGGTTTCGCTTCTTTTCACTTAGAATCACATGCCGCCATTTGGCGCACTTTGGCAAAAAAATTTTTTTAACCAGAATCCAATCCAATTTTTTTTTTTAACCCAATCCCAACAGCCCTTATTCTGCGATGTTAGCAAAATTGAAATAAATTAAGCAGCCGTTTCTATACATTGCATTTTTTTCTTAAGAAGTGTCTATTGTAATAATTATTCGCATTGTCTCCAGTATTCACTGTATAATTCGTAAAATTGACTTGTAAGAACAATTAACTTTAAATTTACAATGCAATAAATAACATGTTTATAAGGAATATTCTGGTGATTTATTTAATATCAACATGGTTGAATTTTAATCATATTTATGATTTGAACCTTTTCTGATATTCCTTCAAATTTTAATAAGTTATTTTTATAATTTGTATTACAAAATATATGATTATTTCGTTATCAACAATAATAAGATAGAACTGAAATGAATTTAATAAAGAAACTACTTATATTTTTATTTTATTTTCGCGGTAGTTTTAAACAATTCTTTTCCCCATTTTTTTTTTCAAATAAAAAACAATTTTTATGCTTTTGTTTCATTATAAGTTATTTTAAAGACTAATTCGATAGCATATTATATGAATGTTGTGATTGAAGTGTGGGAAAAAATTTTAAAGTTGTTATGTGGAACTATATAAGCATTTTTAGAAATTGTTTGATCAGCATATTTTTAAAATAATATAAATAACTTCAGCTATGTATGAACATGAAGTAGATCAAGGAGAAGAAAATTATCAAGATTTTTCGGAAAATGAAAAATATAAACTAATAAAAAATGTTAGTGTAATGTGTTTGCAAAGCATCAACGATCTGAAAAGAATGTGTGAAAAATTAGGATTAAAATTTGATTACGCAAAAAATGTTGATCTGATTTTAGATGATAAATTTATTAAAGGACAAAAATTTTATTTCATTAAATGGCAGGGATATAGCTTGGGGCATAATTCTTGGAAATCCGCAGATCAGTTGCTTGAATATAAGGATATGATTTGTTATTATGATTCTTTGAAATATCCCCCTTCTTTATTAACCGAAGAAATGATTTTTTACTTTATTAAAGATATTTGTGTACGTAAACCGCATGACTATTTAACACTTACTAAACTCTGTTCATTAATTTATGCAACTGATGCAAAATGTATTTATAATTTAAAACTGTCTTTTGCTGATCTTAGAAAAAAAGCAATTAATGTATTGGAAATGCCATTGAAAAAACTAAATAAATTAAGAGATGAATTATTAATTATCATGCAATTTGCTGAATTACGAAAAATTATGCTGTCAAATCTCAAAGATTGGGAAATTAAAATGAATGCTATTTCTTCAGTTTATGTTAGAATAGAAAATAATGTTGATCTTGATGGACCACCTGCAAACTTTATTTGCATTGATAATTATATCAGCTTTAGCATTAATCTTGTTGAAAATCCCATTGTCTTTTGTTCATGTGAGAATTGCTTTGAAAATTCTAAAAACTGCTGCTCTCATAATTTAGATGGGACTTTCCCTTATAATGAAAAAAAGCTTCTTCAGTTGCCTCCAGGCCATCCGATATATGAATGTAACAATCTTTGTAAGTGTGATGAAAATTGTATCAACAAAGTTGTCCAGCATGGCCCTAAAGTGAATGTAGCTATTTTTAAAACTAGTAATGGATGTGGTTGGGGTTTGAAAACCTTAGATTTCATAGAAAAAGGCCAATTTGTTTTAGAATATTTGGGAGAAATTATAACATCTGAATTAGCAGAACAAAGAGGTGAAGTGTATAATTATCTTGGTAGAACTTACCTCTTCGATTTGGATTATGATAAAGATTGTTTGTATACAGTAGATTCCATGCTTTATGGAAATTCTTCACGTTTTATAAATCATTCATGTGATCCAAACCTAGAAATCTATACATTGTGGTTTAATCTACATGATCCAAAATTGCCTAGACTTGCATTTTTTGCAAAAAGAAAAATAAAAGCTGGAGAAGAATTGACATTTGATTATAAAATGATGGATACTCGTACCAAAAAAGGAGAAACTGTGCCTGATAAGGATAGAATAAAATGCAAATGTGGTTCCGAAAATTGTAGAAAATATCTATTTTAAATAATGTATCTGGGAAAATTGATTATTTGAATATGTTTTTGCAACTATGTTAAAAAAAAAAAAAAAAAAAAGACCAAAATTTTGCAGATGCAGTTCCATAAATTGTTAAAAAAAAAAAAAAAAAATATTTTAAATAATGTATCTCTGAAAATGAATTATTTATATGTGTATAACATCTTATGTATACAAATATATTTACTTCTGCTATTGATATCTATCAAATATATTTACATCTGCTGAGATATTGGAATTCTGGATTGATTTCATTAGAAATGTATTTAAGTTTTGGATTCATTTTAATTACATATATTTTTTACATTTAGTGATTTTTCATTGGTGTTCTAAATTTCTATATTTTATTCAAATATTTTTATTCATATTCTTTTCATATTCTTTATCTGTAAATTTTTATTGTAACATTCAGATTACTTAATTATAGAGGCATTGTGTTTAAATTTTAAAAAATGTATTAAAAGTCGTTAAATTTAATCATAACCTGAGAAAATCAGAACTGATTTTTTAAAATAAATTGCCACATGTATTTTAAAATGATTATCATACCTGGCTGTTGAAATTACATTTACTCACATTTTAATTTACTTAAACATATATGTATATGTCTTCTAAATGAAGTAAATTATATTGTGTGAAATAGAGATTGAGAGCAATTCTCAAACTTTTTTTCTTTTTTATGTTCTGCAAGGTAGATGTTAATGCATATCATTTCAAAAGAAAAGTGATATATTTGTATGTGAAAAATTGATCTAAACAGAAGAAACTGTTTATATTTCTATCAAAATATAATATTTTGCATTATTTTTTTCATAATAGGCTAGAAAAATATAATGAAAAATAAATCGAGTCATAAGAGATGATGATTAAAAAATTAACACATGATTTTGATGCAGTTGATTACGAAAAAAAAATTGCTGTTTTTTTTATATAAAATAAAATGTTTGGAGCAAAATGGCAATTACATTTCAGAAGCTGTATCAAAATTTTCTTTTAAAATGCTTTCCTTTAAAATTTTGCTGTTCATTCATAGACAATATATATATATTTTGCTGAAGAACTACACAGTTGATAAATACTTGAATACTTATAAAAGTCTTCAAATTTATTTTGAGATAAATTGGCTTTTTCTTTTTATGTAAAAAGATAAAAATTCACTTATCACGACTTGATCCTAAGTGAACTGAAATATAATATTATACAAATTGAAAAAAAAAGGTTGAAGTACCGATTGACAAAATTTTAAAATGCATTATTATAGACATAATTTAATTTTAATTTTGATTGATTCCTTATTTAAAAATACTTTGTATAATTTTTTTACAGTTTTAATATTTTTTCATTTTTAGTTAGTGTGTTTATAATTTTTTTTTCTTAGATTGTGTTTTTAGAGATAAAGAAACCATTTTTAACTTTATATGATTGCTTTAAAGTAAGATAAAAAAAAGTGAGTGAATATTTATGTACTTCTTAGGATTGTGTAGGCATAAAATATTACTTTAATTTTGTGTAAAATTAACATCCATCATGTATAAAATATTGCACTGCATGCAATATTTATACAATAACTATCAGTAAGATGCCCTTTTGATATATCAACTGTTGTTCATTTGAAAAAATAGCTTACTTATTTTTTGAATCTGTAATAAAAAGTTATTAAAATCTGTAATTAAAAGTAATAAAAGTTATTAATATAATTAATTTTAGTTTGTTTATATTTTATATTAAGACATCTGTATGAAAGCAAATTTCATAAAAACAGACTAATTTGTCTTCAAAACAATAATTGAGCACTGATAAACACTTTGCTGAGTAACACATTGGACCATTTAAATATTGCATGAAAATATACATTAGATATTATTAAAAAAATTTCTTAAAAACAGATTTTTATGTTACATATGTGATATGCTTTTTTATACTGTACTTACAGATATGACTTGGTGTTATCCAACTGGAATAAATAAAACATTATTTGTTTCAGTAAATTTAATTAATAAAAATATCAATGCAGATTTAAGTGTTTATGTTTTTAAATAACTTGTCTTAAATAAGTTAAAAAAAATATTGTTATTGAAGAATTTCCAATTATTTTACACCTTTAATCTGTTAGCATTTTTTTAAATAATGTTATAGTGTATGTTTGTGTAGCAAGTCAAAAACTAATGCAATCGAACAGTAAATATATTTTTTAGCATATGCTTCACTAATGATGGCAATTATTTTTTTAATAATTGATGCCACTTTATTTTTACAATATCTTAACTACAGATACAAAAATTACATCAGTTATTTTTTTAATACCTGAAGCCATCTGATGACAGTAAAAAATAAAGATATATATGTAAATATATATATATATATAAATAGTTGATGAAGCAAATATTTTGCATTACATCATTATAATGTATCATTCTGTAACTAAACATTGAATAATTAAGATAGAATATTTAAATTATGTTCTTTATATTATGATTAATGATTTAAAAAAAAAAGTATATTTTGATATCTTCTTATGTTCACATTAAGGAAAAAGGGTATAACTTGAAAACCATCATGGCATACCAAGAACAAGTTTTAGAAGATGAAGTTTATGAAGAAGATGAGGTTAGCCATTTATATAAGTTAATATTAACATGTTGATTGCTAAATGAATACACTCTATAAGAATATTCTACTATTATTCTACTACTATTCTACTATTATAAATGAATATTCTACTACTATTTTTTTATAATCTTTTAAATAGTGAATTGAATTGTTTTACTTGAAATAATTTTTAATCAGATTTTTCCTGGTTTATATTTATTTGAATATACATGCATAATTAATATTAAAAAATTGTGATTTTATGGATATTAAAAAAATGATTAAATTTATGACAAAACCATATAAATTTCATTTTTTTTTTTTTGTTAAATTTTTTTATATATTTTAGAAATGTAACTTATTATTTATATTTCATTACTTATAATTATGAAATAATTTCTGATTTAAATTAAATCTTTTTGATACCATTAAATATTAAATAATTAAAAGTAAAAATAGAATTTTGTCTGAATAAAATATCCTTCAAAATTTCAGGAGTCATTTTTCAAGACATAGATTTATTGCAAGAACATGGGATTGTAAGTACATTGTGACAAATATTTTATTCCATTCTATAAAATAAATGAATCTTTTATTAAATTATCTTAATAATTTTTTAAAAGTTATAAGGTATAATTTCTAATTTCATTAAAATTATAATAATTTAAAAGGACTTTTTAAGTATATTATTTAAATTTTAATTCACTTAAATATATATTTTATATTAGAACTATATTAAAATTTACACTCTTTTAATTTTTATTGTAAATTAGGAGAATATTCACTTTTGGTTGAATATTTCTTAGACTATTAGACAGATTATTAATGAAATTAGTATGTATATATTTACATTAATGGACATAATAAAAAAAAAATGGTTATGTGCCAGTTATGGTACACATATCTAAAGAAAATGATCATGCATAAAGTTATATCTAGATTTGAAAAATTTGGTCAAACATTCATCTTTTCTTTGGATTACAGTATGAACTTAAAAAATAATTATCTCACTCTAGGTGTAAGCTCCTCTTTCAGAAGGTCTTAAATAATCTTTTGATTCAACTTACAAAAAACTGACAGCAGGACAAGCTGTAATTTTATTTCCCTGAAAGATGACTAATATAACTGCATTCTTTTTAATTCTATGTAAACTGCAGTAAACCAGCTTAGTATACTGTGTTCAAAAACAGAACTTAAATTATTAAAAAAAACTGATTATTGGGAATATGTTACTCCCCTAGAATTATTCAGCTCTCATGATATGAAATCATATTAGAAGTCAGGCAGTTTATCTCTTGTGGAGTGTGTGTGTAGTCCATTAATAGGATGTGGCATGTTTTGTAGTTCATCATGCAGAGGTTCTTATTTTGTAGAAATCATTTGATCAGATAAGCCTTATATGGCTATGTGTTGTCTATTTATAGGAAATCAAGACCAAGTGCATTCCTGAAATGGTAAACATCCATCCCTAATCATAGCAGTCAGAGCCTCTAGCAAAAACATAATGGTCTATATCCATCCAACAAGATACCTATTTACTGTTAAATATGTGCTGCTATAGTGGGCTCTTTTTTGGAAGATTGGTGGACAAATAGCTTCTTCTTGCTTCTCTAATAATGAATATATGTTGAGAATTAGTAGTCTGGCTAAAATTGGGCCTCTTCTGTGAATATAATAGAATTGCCCTGTGATCATAGTCAATGTTCTCAGCACCATGCTAAACAGGCTCTCCAGTGTGCAGTATTGAGCTGAATGCAAATAACAGGTTGTTTGCTAAAAAGACCTCTGAGATTTTTTTTTTTTTTTTTTTTTGCAAACATATCTCTTTCATGTAGCCTTCTGGAAACAATACCTGTCTTGTTATGACTGCATAAAGGTTATGAAAGAGAACTAAGAAATTTTTGCACTACTTATTACGTTTCTCTGTAATGGATAAATGTTGATGTTCGTTGGTGGTCATATTACTTGGATGACTTTGACTGGGCTTTATCTTAATAGATCCAATATCCTTAAATTGTTTACATAAATAGTATATGATTTTGGGGATTACTTTTAAATCTCTAGCAGTCTGCATTTGAGACTTTCATACTTTCAGATTCACCACCAAATTTCATTATTCAAATATTAGTTGTTACTCATTTTGACTGTCTGTTTTTGTATTTCTCCAAATGTTGCAAAAGAACACCACAAAATTTGGAGAACTATGGAAATGTACAAAGTGCAGGAATTGACATGCACTTCCTAAAACCTGTTCTTCAACATGCACCTCACACAGATATATATATATATATATACTTTTACATATTTGACACTAGTGATTATCATAATTGTTTGGAATATATTTCATTCAGTACGTTTGAAAAATTAACAAAATATATGCGAATTTTTTTAACTTTAAATATCCTATTGTGTTTTGTAAAGAAAAAAATTTTTTTATAATGAAAGGTTTGCAACCATACATCATATTTTATTTATTAAATTCTAATTAGTATTTACTTATTAATATTTTATTTTATGTATTTCAATAATATATATATATATTTCATTTTAATTAGAATGTTGCTGATATTAAAACTAAAAGCCTCAGGAATTTGCACCATTAGAGTATGCTAAATTTTATTATTATTGTAGTTTACAGTTTCAGGTTATTACTTTGAAAAATTTCTCAATTTTATATTTTAATAAGGGTCTTCAAATGACTACCAAGAAGAAATTAGGCAATATAAAAGGTCTTTCTGAAGCTAAAGTAGATAAAATCAAAGAGCTGCTTCAAAAATTAGTGTAAGTAAACTTTTTTTTTGCTGTCAAATATTTGTCTTTCATTTTCCTTGATTGTAATGAATTCTGTAAAGTAGAAGCGAGTTGGTTTTTAAAAAGTTTATTTATTAGCTATTAAAATTTTATGTACTTTTATTTGCTAAATTTTGTGTTTTAAAGTTTTAAATCAAATATTATATATGTTTGATTCACATCTTGTTTTTAAGAATGCCTTAAAGCCTTTTTTTCATCCTAAAATCTTATAATTAAAAATATTTTTATAACAAGGTGATGTTTCAGTATGCACTTTTTATGTTAATAGAGAATATTATTTATAATTTTTTTTTTTCTATAAACATATAATGTTTAAATAAGAAAAGAACTTGTGAGTTTATGTGTTGTGTTATAATTTCAGTTTTTGCAAAATAAATTTTAATTGAGGGAATACTTACTGAAGAATAATATAAGACATTCATTATTTTAAAATCTTGATTGATCCTTTATAAGTTTTTAATTTTTTTTCTTTATAAATTGGCGGATACACTTCAGAATAAGAATTTTTATACAATAGGGATAAATAATTAGAGTTTAATTTTGCTGTTCCAAATATATATTTGTGGATAATTGATAATATGAGAAAGCTAAGTATATTATTAAGGAAAAAGCATTTAAAATATCTTAAAAGTGTTAGAGATCTGACTGGATAAATTGTATGCATATCTGTATTGTAAGTTTAAGGAACACAATTTTAAAAGTAGCAACAACATCTAAATAAACAGACAAAATAAATATTCATTGAAATATTAATTGATTTATAGCAAATTGTTTTTCAGTGCATGGAGAAAAAATACTGCCTGTCTTTTTATTTATATTCATTAGAAAAAAAATATAAATAAAAAAGAAAAGATAATTCTATCCTTAAAATAAAGTTTGTGAACCTCACTGTGTCACAGATTTACTCTGCTGCTGTGGCCAAGTTTAGACCTTTGACTGTACATGATTGTCTTAAATGTATTGTTTCCATTTTAATTTGTGTTCTTCACCTCATTGTTGTTTGTGATTCTGGATTGGCCATGACTGCTGCCTGCCTGGTTGAGTGTTCTACACTAAATGATTTGGACTGTATTGTTGGGAACTATTGGGAAACTCATTTCTTAATGACCTAATGGTCAATGACCCATTTCTTTTAATAATAGTAATCATTATAAAATAATAGTATAAAGATAAAAGCACCAAAAGTGCAAAAATTATGTGCAAATACATTTTTAAAATGCCAAGTTCCTAAACAATCACAAACAATAAAGAGTTCTTTTTATTAAATTAAATGGAAGCAAAATTCAAATTCAAATTAATTGACTGTATGTATAATGAAGTACTTCAAAGTAGTCTGCAGAAAAAATAGTTTACTAAAAAGAAAATTAATGAAATTGATAATTGGATTAATCTTCTGGAATTACATGAATTTAAAGTTTTTGACAATTCAAAGGTTCATCTGTAAAGAATGAATATATATATATATATAGGTGTTTGTAGAATTGCAATTATTTTAATTATATAAGCAAATAGTTTAAAAATCAAATGATTTGCTTTCAGCTTTAAATAAAATAAATCCTTATATTAATTCTTACATCTATTCTAAAAAATGTTAATGTTCTAATAATGAATTAATTGTTTTAATATATTTTACATAATCAATGTAAAAAACTGATTAAATATGATTTTTTTTATAAAATTTTCCTTGTGTTTTTCTTATATATTGCAATATATTTTTGACTGCCTTGGAGGCGTCTCAGAAACGAAAATTAGTTTTCAAAATTAATACTGGTAGTGAAGCACTTAATGAGACAAATTTTATAACTTTGATCAATTATAGAATATATGTTACATTTTAAAATAAAATTTTAAATTTAAAAAAAATATTTTATAAGCTATTTTCAATACTATTATAAAATATTTTAAAAATTTTTGCAGTAAACTTTTTAGGCGGAGGGAATTGAAAAAGTATGGCTATAACTGAAGTATTTGGAGAGTTCAGAACAGGAAAAACACAACTTTCACATACTCTATGTGGTAAATTAATTCCACATCTAAATTTAATTCCTTTATAAAATTTGTATGAAAAAAAATTATTGTTAAATTGTTTTTGTTATTTTAGTTACCTGTCAGTTACCTGGGGCTAATGGATATTCTGGTGGAAAGGCCATATTTATTGATACAGAAAATACATTGTATCTTTTGTATAATTTAATAACTTCTTTGTTAAAAAAATTGTTACATTTATTTATAAAATTTGCATATTATTTTATTTTTATAAAAACAGTTTTTTATATGGCTGATAAATATTTATCACGTATTTCATTATCTGTATGAGTTTGAATTAATGTAATAAATGGCTTTTAAATTAAAAATTTTAGTAAGTTATTTTGAGATTTATTAATTGTCAAGTTTTTTAAATTATCTAATTTATTTTTAATTATTATGCATTTTATACTTTTAATGGCATATTTTCTCTCTTTAAATGATAAAAAAAACTTCATTTTCTTTTGACTTATAATTACTAGTCGTCCAGATCGCTTGAAAAATATTGCTGATCGTTTTAACTTGGATCATGAAGCTGTATTAACTAATGTTTTATATGTTCGTGCATTTACGAGTAAGTAACAACTTTTGAAATTTCATTATTGTTAGGAAATTAAAGTATTATATATTTAATTACTATATATTGTATCAAATTTTCCATATTTTTTCATTTTTAAAAACTTCAGTAATTATTTTTTTATCTATGTTTTGAATGTTTTAATTCCTTTTATTATTATTTACTTATATAAATTTTGAAATGTTATTTAAAACTATAGAGAACATTAATTTAAATAACTTTGAATTAATACAATAATGGTCAATAAAAATTTAAATTGTACTAATCAATTTATATTTTTTTTTTTCTTCTTGGCCAATGTTTTGTTTCATATTTTTTTTTTTTTGCAATGAAAGTATACAATATGTATAATTCTAAAAATTAACATCCCGAAATTTTCTGATTTTTTAATAGTTTTCTGATATCTTTGTATCTGAAAATAAACTTTTAACTTGAGAAAAATAATTATAAATGTGATGTTTCTCTTTTAAAATGATTAATAATTTTTCAATAAAAATTATTAATTACAATAGGTGAGCACCAAATGGAAATTTTGGATTTAGTTGCCTTTTAAAGTTTCATGAAGAAGGGAGGTGTTTATAAACTTCTGCATGTTTGAGTAGTGATTAAAATATTTATACTTAACTTTCTCTCTTTTTTTTCATATTTTAATGAATTTCGTCTGAGATTTGTGTTTCCTCACTATTTAACTAAAATAACTATTTTATTATTAATGTTAAAGGTATATTTTCAGTATCATAATTATTAGTATTTAATAAAAAAGATACATAATTGTTTTTTAAAATGAAATGAAAATTACTGTAAAGGTTTCTAAAAATGTATTTTTTTTAAATTAATAACAATTATTAATTCTTTTTTAATTCATTGAGTTGAGTATACAAAGTGGACAAATGTTTTTATTTAGTTAAATTAAAAAAAAAAATTATAAGCAGTACAATTAGAATATAACTAATTATGACTTGATTTCAAGATTCATGCTTGCTGAGTTGGCTGCTTTTATCTTGAATTATCCAATAATAATTATGTTTTTTATTTTTTAAATATTTTGTGATAATAAAAATATTTTTTTAAAATTTTTGTATGCCTAAATTGTGTAATTATATTGTTTTTTTATTAAAGATTACTTTAAAAAAAATATTTTTTCAGTTTCATGTGCTTATCAAATAACATTTTTTTTAAAATAATTTCTTGAATTTTATTATACTAATTTTTGAATATTATCTTAAAGATAATTGATTCAATAATGGCTCTTTTTCGAGTTGACTTTTCTGGTAGAGGAGAATTAGCAGATCGACAACAGAAACTTGCTCAAATGCTTTCAAAATTACAAAAGACATCTGAAGGTAAGTGTTGGAGCTTCTGTTTTTGATCACAAATTTTTCCTTGCTGCTGTTTATTAATCTATTTGTTTACTTTTAAGAATACAATGTAGCTGTTTTTATAACAAACCAGATGACTGCAGATCCAGGAGCTTCTATGAGGCATGTATTTTAAATTTTATTTTATTTAATTATCGAAGAAAATACCAATTAACCAGAAACAATTTGGTTAAAAAACTATTTTGAAGTGTATGCTATATAAAAAAAAAAAAAATTAAAAAAATTTTTTAAGCATTTATATTTGTATTCCAAATTATAACTATTATATGTTAATATCTCTAAACTATTCAAATAATTTTTTTTTTTTTTTTTTTTTGCTTTATATGTCAATTGATTAAGAACTGTTCTGCCATTTTTAATATAATTAATTGTTTCTTTTAATGCATATTATTATAATTTTCAAAATTTTATTAGCTTTCAAGCTGATCCTAAGAAACCTATTGGAGGTCATATACTAGCTCATGCATCTACAACTCGTATTTTACTTAAAGGCAAAGGCGAAACACGGATTGCTAAAATATATGATAGGGGTATGCTTACATTTTAGACAATAAAAGGTTATATTTACAATTTAATATTGTTAGATATATTTAATTAAATAATTGATTTAAAAATATGGCTACTTAGGGTTATTTATTTGACATTACATTATTTATTATACAATTTATGAACATTATTATTTAACATTAGTCAAATTTTAACTGTCAAAAGCCTTTCAGATGCATAAAATTAAATTTTTACCTTTATTGCAGATATTTGATTGTTTAAAGTTTGTTTTTTTTTGTCAAGATAGTTTGACAAAAAAAAAAAAAAAATAAGATTTTAAAATATGCTTACATATAGTAATTAATAAGGTTAGTTGTTTCTCATTGTATTTAAAGTTTTATTTCTGCTGTACCTATTTTAAATTTTTTTTTTATTGAGTTGTACTCTTAAATTTCATTAAAATTTAGTAGACCTAGCAATGCTTCACTATTATATATATAAATCTGAGTTATATATATATATATATATATTTTAAACAAGTGCAATTAAAGTTCTTTATCAATTCATTTATTTGATTAAAATGAGTTGAGTTGAATTATATGTGATAATTCATTTTCCCCTTGTTACATTGCTATTTCGTGTTTCCCTCTGTGTTGCATTGCTTCTTCATGTTGTTAAATTATCCTATTGCTCGTGGAATCCAATTTTATAGTATTTTGTTCTTTAATTTTAAAATTCAAAGTCCCAGGACAAAAATGCTTTTCTTAGACAGGTTGTTTTTATAGTGTTAAATGAAAATTTAACTGCTATCAGATTTCATTCAAGCCATTCTTCTGGCACTAATAAGAACAAATTGTAAAATTTTCAGTGATATTAAATTCAATTGTTGTTGGAGTCTATAGGGCACACACATACAAACATTATCTTTTATTTAATGTAGACTGTGAAATCTTAATTTAAGTTTTTAAAAAAAAAAATATTGTATATAGATTTTTTATTAGAAAATAGGTTGAGTGCATTAATATATTATATTACATTAATATAAATAAATTATATTTGTCAAATATTTATAATATTTTCCCTGTTATGTCTGATAAAGCATGAAATTTTTTTTCAAAAATAAAAATAATCATTATAGTTATCTTTTTTTAAGGATGAAACTTTTTGATTGCATATTGTTACATGAATTATGTTGAAATTGCTATTTATTTTTAGTCCTGATTTACCTGAAGAGGAAACAACATTTGCTATTACAATGGGTGGGATTGCAGATCTAAAGAATAGGAGTGGATTTATTAACAGAGATAATATGGTTTAATTTAAAAAAGAATAATATAATTTGATTTTTAAAAATGGAATTAAGTGTTTTGAATGTAAGTTTAGTAATGCTGCTATACATATTAAATAAAACCTTTTAAAATTATTGAAAATTTTCTTTTGATAGTCTTCTTTTAATATGTGATAGTCAAATGATTTTTTGAAGGGCATCCTTTACTAACCCTATTTATGTATTACGCTGTATGAGTTTATTGGGCTGATTGTTCCTTCAATTCATTTGCATTCTTCGCTTTGATGATTTCCTTTGTATTAAAATTCTGTTTTTATATAGGTAATGCTTGAATTTAATGTTTCACTTAAAGCAACTCATTTGTTATTAAATATATTATATATATATGATTTAAAAAGTAATTTTAAAAAGTTTATTTAGTTTATTTACATGATTGTTGTACATGAAATCTGTAACAATAAAAAGCTCATTTATTTTTATCTGTGACCATCACAGTCAGTCCTTGTTCACAACTGAACAATTTGGATCAAACTTTCTTTTGTAGGTTTAAAATGCTTGCCTGCCTAAAAAATAAATAGAAATATAGATATAGAATGTTTCTTACATTCAAAATAATTAAAAATGTTCTTATTACTTGAAGCTGCATAATAATCCTTCTCTTGAATAAATACTTATATCTATATGAATTTACAATTTTTAAGCTTATTATAATCATGGAAATATTGCGTAATTCATTTTAAAAATATGTATGATAGAAATTTTTGATTAAAATCTTTGTTGCGATTACTATAATGAATACTATAAAATGTGTTTAGAAAATAAATGTTTCACAAAGCAAAGCATTTCATACATTGTCTTTAACTCGTTTTGCAGTATAAAGTATTTTTATTTCACATTTCTTTAAATTTGATTCAAATAATTTTTTATGTATTAAAAATTATTTAAATGCGATGTACTCTTGGAAACATACCTTTCTATAACTTTGTAGTGCAACATGTTTCTAAAGGCATGTCCTTCATTGCTTCCGATTCAGACCGCATACTCGTGTCCTGGTCTGTGTCACACTGCTGCCTCACAAAATTTACGAATACCTTAAAAATATATTCAATATGATTTGTTGAGAGAAAAAGTAATGTCTTTCTAAGGATAATGTCTTGATAATAAAGTTAATTCTAAATTATTCATGCAGGTAAATGTGATTAGTTTTATCTTTGGCTTCACTACTGAGGATGCATTAATTAACTATTTATCATTTAACCTAGCTAAGAAAGTGTTTGTTGTTTAGTTGGAAGTAAATAATTCCCAATAGCATCTCTGGTGTGAAAATAAAATGAAACCTCCGAGATCATTTCCCAAACATTCCCTTCACGATTTAAAAGTGCATTGCCTCCAGTTGATTGATGAGTGGAGTTTCTGTCTTGAAAATGGGTGGCAGTTCAATAGAGTATATTATCTCATAACATGACGGCAGGTCCTGCTGAGTATTGATTGATTTCTCAACACTCGAAGACTTTAAATTCCTGAGAATTATTTTTTTTAAAGAAAGTAATTTATTTATCTAATCCATGCCTCAGATAATGATGTTGGTACCAAAGCTCCACTGATTGATGGTGGTTTTAGCATTGCTGTAGCGTTGCTGTAGTGTCCAGAAGTGAACATCAAGTTACTTCCCCATCATCATTCAGCAGAGTTTTGGTATTAACATAATTCTTTGATGCATGAATACATTTTTTAAATTGCAGTTTTAAAAACAGTTTATTTTTCCGATTCCATCCAACAGCTTTTTTTTTTTATTATAAAGGTATACATTTTGAACATAAACTTCAATAGAATGGGAGTATTTCTTAATGAATTAGTATCTCCATTGTAAACATTAAAAAAAAAAAAAAAAAAAAAAACAGCTGTAGCATAAGGAAAACAATGACTAGGATAACGGTTTTTTCTAATAAATCATTTGATAATTTTCATAGAGAATTTTCTTGTTGCATCCTGTGTAACACCGAATCTGCAGCATACATGACGTTTTAGTGGTGAATGACTTCAAGTCAAAGTGGCTGGCATTCGAAAACACTTTAAGTTTTCTTTTAATGAATTATGTGAGAAATTGAATTATTAAAGAGAAATGTAGCAAACAATATTCAACATTTTTGATTGATTATTTTTTATAGTTTAGAGTTGAAGTGTGTTTTATATTACCTGATCAAGAGTAGTTGGATCTATTGCTAAATCTTCGATTCCAAACATCTTGGCACAGTCTTCAAGTTGACAAAATAAAGATGATAAAGTGATGTTTTCATCTGGGAGAGCGATTTCTATTCTTCTCCCACTGTGTACCTATTAAAATTTAAATAAGAAATAACTGCAATTGTTAGTTATTTCCTATTATAAGTCAAGAGTGCATTTCTTCAAAAAAATTATCCAAAGTTTAAAACCGTATGCAAGTAAAAATTCATAAGTACACACATGTCGCCATGAGACTTGCTCTTATATGATATTTTTTTTTTTTTTTTCAGAAAGGTTGTATTCGTTGCTTCCAAAAGTAAGTTAGCAATGGAAAAGAAAATGTTCAAATCTTGTTTTTATGCGCTAATTATTGACGGTATTCTATTATTATTTCTGGTGTATGCAGTATATGGTACTTTTCCGTTAGACGGGAACACATTTCGCCAACATCAGATTTTTCGTTTTGGCGGCGAAACAAAAACACCAACGATGTAAACAGTTTCGAAAATAAAAAGAATAACGAATTTCATTAAAAAATTTTTTTCATATTACTTAGAAACAAACTAAAGAAATAAAAACGTACTATATTTGGCGATTCATCATTATTGCCGGTTAACGAAGGATCACTTTTTTTTTTTTTTAGAGTAGCGGATCCTACACACTTAATTTAGCTTAAAATTTCTCGGTTTATACACGAGATACAGTATTCCATTTTAAAAATATTTTATACCTGCATTACAAATCAACTACTTTTATATTTATTATTCAATTCATCCAATGGTATTTAAACTGCTGCAGTTCTTTTACTTATTTTTGTTGTAATTTAACTACATACAATTTACTTGCAATATATATATATATATATACACATATTCCAGGGCAAATTGCAAAAATAGGGGCCGTTGGGATTTTGCGACTTTTTTCGGCCGCCTAGAAGGCGAAAATTGGCAAATGTGGTAACCAAGGTATCTCCTATTACCTGATTGGCCAAGATTAATTATGTGGTTTAATTCAATTACTGGATTGTTCCAGAAGGATTTGGAACCTTTAATTTTAATAACAATTCATTTCATTCAATACCAATTTATGCAGCTGAGGTTGTTTCCTTTCCTTTCCCTTGTGCTGATCAAAATCTTTTGATTTGCGATATTTATTACTGAACAATTTTTTTTTTTTTTTTTTTTGTTGGTTAATTGAATATTATATTGAAGGTTTGATTGCTAAGAATGTCATGTGTTCTACTTGTAGAAATGTCATGATTCCAACTGTTATGAAAGATAAATCTGGTGGATGTCTGGAGATGCAGAGAGAATTTTAATGGCGTAGAGATCTATTCTCAAAATTCGTGGTTTTCTCAATCAAAAAGGAGTTTGTACGATATTATGAGAATTACATATGATTGGATTCATAGTCATTCGACTGTGGATATAGCTGATGAGATTGAATGCGCTGAATAGGTTGGAAGAGTTTTTGTAGAGAAATCTGCATAGATGTCATTATGAAAGAGAACATTGTTCTGTGTGGTACACAATCCAGTGGGACCTACGCTGCTTTATCATATTCCAGCATGACAGGATAAGTACTTTTTTCTTATAAGTTCTTTAAATTTGTAACAATTTTTCTTGATTTTTTCCATCAAATTTCCTAAAAATAGCATTTGACGTCCAATTCTAACGGCCCATATCCTGCGATTTACCAATTTCCATTTTATTTCATAAATTAAACGATTTTGGGTTGCTTACTAAAAATGTCAAAATGTAGCTCTGAATTGACCATTACATTGCATTATGCGATGTTTTGCTTTCTGTAATAACCTTAGCTTCCATAATCTAACCTTTTCTTTTCTCCTCCAGTTAAATTGCAATTTTTTCTGTCGCTTTTTCTAGCAAATTAGCTATATAAAGTTTTTTTCCCCCTCTCTTTCTGTATATATATATATTAAACCGGAATAAAAAACATTTAAATAAGTTCTAAAGTATGGAGAATATTAGAATTATGTGCTTAAAAAAAACTTATTTTCTACGTATATTCGTTATGCATTCTAAAATCAATATTTCAATTCATTCAAAGAAACGAAACAAATCTTTTTAAATTTTTTTTATTTATTTACCTGAAAGTATAAATAGTATTAAGTTCAACTCAATACTGTTTTTTTTTTTTATACTTAATTATTATTTAATACAAACACAAATAACCTTAAATGCTTAAATTTTAAATAATTTTTTAGTTGCATAAAATCAATGTAAAAATATGAAATTGAAAAAAAAAAAAAATTGTTAATAAATATTTATAAAATTAATTTAATGTTCAAAAATTGTTGCCGTAATTCCGAAAAAGAAGTAGAAAACTGTCGTACCTGCAAATGGGCAGATGGGTTTTCTTTGTGAATAAAATTTAGAAGACAAGTCCAGTCTTCTTTGTTTTCTGGAACGCGGAAGGATAATGTGTAACCTGTTCCAAATCTGCAGAAAATATATTTTGTTATTAAACATATACATATTTCACATTATTATACCATACTATATTTGTAATTATAAATTATACATTACCTTGCTTTTAATTTAATTGGACTGCCTAAACATGCTATTCTTCCATTGACCATTATTCCCAATCGAGAACACAGCACGTCGCAGTCTTCAATGCTAATTAAAAGATCAATTTGCGTTAAATATTTCTTTGAAATTATTTAAAACGATTTATTATGTTAGTAGGTTTAAATGAAAACTTAATCTAGTACTTATACATTGGGATCCAAATATACATGCGCAAAATAAATCATAGTGAATATGTATGATAATTCTATGCACTTTTGTTACTTATAAGTATTGGAAGTATTAACAAGTCGAACTATGCGATTGCACGAATTCTTGACCGATAAAGCCAGCTTTATAAGCGATATAAAGCTGTGGCTTATTTTATTAAGTGTTTATGTGTAAGTGCTTATAATTTTGTTATTACATAACAGTTTTCAATTTACAATAAGACTTTTTACTGGACATATAGTAGATGAAACACCACATTTAAAATGAAATAATTTTCATGACAGAAAAAAAAAATGTACACTGTTTTTATGTGTACAAAATATTATTAGATGTTTGAAGTCAGTCAATTGTAAAAATTTTGCGATCCACAAAGATGTTATTTTATATTATAAAAAATAACGTATATAAATCAAAAGAATTTGCGATGATTTCAGCTGCTACGTGAATCTTGTATTTCATGTGCTAGAAAAAAAATTTATGCCTTTGTCTGTGACCTTTTTTTTTAACGTCCTTTATTTAAATTCAATATTATAAATTTCAGAGTGATACCTATAAAACATATTTTACCATAGTGTTGGTTACAAATAAAGCAATCAATGACTGATAATTTTTGCATACAATATTACAAAAACTTAAAAATTAAAAGAAATTTTAAACGAACTTCATATACTATTATAAATCAGATATATTCGGTTGTTTCATATGAAATGAAGTTTGAGTATACATAATTTTCAAAAGGTCACTACAAAAAATTGATTGAACACATTTAATCAAATAGGATTCATCTACATCCATGCGCTTTGCTATCGATTACAAAGCAATTTCCAACAGAACCTTTGATTTAAAGTCGATAGATTCAGTAAAGGCTGTTAAGCTTGTTCTCTAAAAACGACTCTAAATGTTTAAAAAAGTTGTAGTCTGTAGGAGACAAGCTTATGGATGAGGTAGAACATCAAATTTCAATTTTTTTTTAAGTGTTGCTTGAAAGACATACTCCAAAAAATTGAACTTGAGGAGGTCTTACGATATTATGGAGAAGAACAACGCCTTTTCGACTCAACCTATTCTGGTTCTGATGACAGCAAATTTTGATGTGAAAAATCAATATGTTGACAGTAATATTGTGCAGTAATTGTGTGACCTATTTCTAGGAAAAGTAATGGATAACTCCCTTTTGATTTCACCATTATCTTCTTTGGATGCAAGCTTCATTTGGATTAGTGTTTAGATTTCTCATTTGCATCTAGCCGCTGTGCTGAGCGTTTACGATTATCATACAATATCCACTTTTGATCACAAGTAATGATGTGGTCCAAAAAGGAACAATTTCTTTATAGAAAACTCAGTGATTTGCAAATCTGCAAGCGTTACAATTTCTGTCTATTTGCCAATTCGTGTGTAACCCATTTATTAAGAAATGTGCTAAACTGTTGCTATGCTTGCACCAAGTTCAACAACCACTGCCTTCAGAACATCATTGCAAAGGAAGCTTTCAAGTCTTCCATGGGGCTCATTTTCTAAGCTCATATCTCTCGGTTTGAACTTCTCAAACTTTCCTCTTACTGTGGATGCATCAGCTGTATTATTCTGAAATGCAACATTAATGTTTCTTTTTGCTTGGGTAGCAGGATGCCCAAATTTATATTCATATAGAAACATGATCCGTATTTTGTGAGGTTCCATGTTTCTGTTCGTTAAAAAATTTTTTAAACATCGAAACGTATAAGCGAACAAAATATGTAATTAGATAGAGCCCAGAATCAGCAATAAAATGATATTTAGTTTACTTATAACTAAATAACATTGCAATACTTTTATAGAACGTCAGCTAATATTAAAAAGTTAATTTCATATGGAAGAACCCAATATTTCATGGTACAAAAATAATATTTTAACGATTTGATCAAATGAAAAAAGATATTTAATAATATAATATATAAATTACTTTTATTTAATCAAAGAAAAAAGTATTAAGTAGTGACATCAATATGCCATCACTACATTATTATCAGAAAAATAATTATTTTTCTTTTACTGATAAATTTAAGAAATAAATTAAAATTATGTTTTTAGTTAAAGACGCGTAACTGGACTAACCTGTGTGACGTAAGGATAACCGATCTACCAGCTTCTGTAGCTCGGGATATGGTTTTCCATACAAGTCGTCTTGTGGCAGGATCCATGCCAGACGTTGGCTCATCCTGAAATAGACCATTATAAATACATGTATTTTATTATGATTGTTATTCATTAAAATAGGTCACGAATGCCTGAAAAGAAAGGCATGGAAGAGAATCGACAGAGATTTGCGTGTCGTATGAGATAAACTAAAGTTTTATAGAAAGTCAAATAATCGATCGAGGCACGCTAGCATAATCTTTATCGAATCTATTGTTCCATTTTTTTTTACGGTACCGACATCAACAGGAATCAAATTCGAATTGATTCGTACACTACCACAGGACCGTGAGTCGTTGCATGTCTGTAAGAATAACTTTGATACTGGATTAGCTCATATAAATATTGTATATTTTAACTCATATTTTAGAACAGTGGTTCTCAAAGGGATTTTCTAGAAGGAATTTCCATTTTCTTTCCTAGGGTTCTGTAGAAGATTTCTGCGTGCACTCTGTGATATTTCACAGAAATACCTCACTAGATATAAAAATAATTTTTCTTGTCAGTTTTCCCATTCTCAGATAGTTTCTATTACAAACAGCTAACTTTCTGATTTTCTTTTTTTTTTTTTTTCTTCCCATAAAAAGGCGCTAAAGTAAGTTTCTGAGAAACTAGGAACATAACTTCTATGGTTTAACTACTAGGAGCTCTAGCGTTTATGTGATTTTCAATATTAAAAATTTTCCATTGCAGCTTCTGAGACCTTGCCGTTTGTAAGTAGTTGTCTGTGGAGTTGGCCATCTGGATATAAAACTGTGACGCGTTAGTAGCGGATACTTAGTTGTCAGAAATTTATATGGAGTGCACCTACAATTATTTATAGGTTTTTAAATGCGCCTCGACTTCAAAAAGTTTGAAAACCATTGCTGTAAAATTTAAAAATTATTTTTACATTAATGGCTTAAATTTTATGTTGGCATATTTTCACCGGTCATCAAGCGTACTTAAATGCGTGTAACAATTCTAGTATTTATTTTTAATGATGAAGAAATTTTAATGTGAAAATTTAAAGAATATTATATCTTTAATTTGTTAGATAATTATCTTTTTAATTTGTTACAATTAATAATGCTATATAATTGTCCTCCTTTAGTTCAGAGAAAAGAATAAAAACAATGTTTTTTATAAAGTAGGATATGGAACATTTGATGATGTTAAAAAAGAATTGAACTATGGCAATTTAAATAAATCTGGTCATTTGATGCATCCTTTTGAAAATATAACTGATGACAAGATTGATCTTTTGTATTCAAACGCTAACATACCAGGAGCACTAGTTCAGGATCCCCTAAAGTAGCTATCGCAGTACACAGCTTCCTTTTTGTGCCTCCGCTGAGTTTGTGAACTGGACGATCAGCGTGCATCTCCAATTCCAAACTTTTTAAACTCCACTCGACAGTCTAAAAGTATTAAGAAATTAAAAATTCTAATTAGTTTTTTTTCAATAGTTATTGTATATTTCATTGCCATAAATGTATAACATTCACTCTAATACTGGGGTGTTCAATCTTTTGTCTTCCTTGGGTTACATTTGAAAGAAATATATTGTCTTTGACCACACAAGATCTATTACTCTAATAAAAGCAAATGAAGAAATATTAAACTTAACCGGAATAAACCAATAAATTGTTATGTAATCAAATCCATTTCCACATAATTTTTTATGAGAGCTGTTATAAATCGTAAGTTATAATAATAATCCACTATGGTAACTGAACAAAAATACTGCTATTGCACAATAATCTTTATCATCTTTCAATTCAAAATTGTTTTTATTTCACAGTTAATTGAGAAATGTTAATCATCGAAATAAGAGACATCTTAGAAAATGAAAATATTAATAAGTGTTTGCATAAATTAAAATTTTAATTTTTATATAATTCGAATTTCAAATAATAATACTAATAATAAAATTGCAATGTTTTTAGGAAATTTACGATTATTTTATAAATTCCATTTCCAGACATATAACAGTATTTTAACCTTCCCTCTTCCTTAAAAAAAAACTTAATAAATTAAAAAGTTTACTTTAGCCACTTCAGAGGAAGGTATTCCTCTTAGCCCTGCATAGATTTCTAGATGCTGCCTTGGAGTCAAGAGGCCATCAAGTGCATCTTTTTGGGGGCAGTAGCCAAGAAACTGGTGATTCTTATTGCTAATGGACCTGGAATAAAGGGGCATCGTTAGAAAAATTTATATACTTTTGAAGCAATATAAAAATTTGTTAACCTCGCAATTGAACAATTTTTGTTTAACCCACGGCCTGCCTTGAATATTTTTCCGACCCGTAAGATTTTTCACACTTTTACAGAATATATATATTTTATAATGGCCAAAGTAGTGAAAACCAATATATTAAAAAAATACATTAAGTGTGCATCCCTATATTCAAAAATGAACTGCCGAAATTATGAGAAAAAATTAACCTTGATTTTAAAATAATATTCTAATAAGCTAATATATGACAGATATTGCCTTTTTTATTTCAGAGTTTACAGTTATGAGTTCGCGAGTAATTAAATTATATTCTACGAACTCATGACGCGCGGCCATCTTGGAACATCTAATGTAACTGGTTCTATGTTTTACTTTAAATGAAATCAGTGATCACCCCAAGATACGCATTTGGATGCCAGTACATCTAGCACATCCATTAAATACTACTACAAAATTAATAATTTTTTGCAAAGAAAGTATTATGAGGATAAATAGCTACATGTAGGAGTTATTCTACATCTACAACAGTAAACGGTTTCTTCCCTGTCATTTCATTGCAGTTGATTGGGTTGACACATCACAAAATTCATTGCCAAAACATTGCGACTCCCATGTGACGGCTCCACGGGTTTTCCTATTCTTTATAAGTAATTGCTCAATGATTTAGTTTTGACCAAATTCCACTCCAGAGCTTCTTGGAGAGTATTATAGTGAAAGTCTCTTTAACGGTTAAGAAGTTATTAATTTCCTTTTAATTAAAATTTTCAAAACTTTACGAATCTCCTTGAAATTTATAAAGCGAGAAGAAGTTGCGCGTCTACAATTCACATTACGAAAAGTCCGAGTAATGAAAATTGTGGGAAATGTAAACCTTTTAACAACACTAATAGCAGAAGAATAACTAAAGTTGACCATTTTCTGAGGTATTTCGATAAAAACAAAAATAGTGGTAAAATTTCGTAGTTTTTCAGTCTCAAAAAAAAATTATTCCATGCTCGGTCATATTAAATAACTTGTTTTTTGTATGTTGCTACCAATATAAAAAATGCAATAATTAAATAAATACATTTTTTATTCCACCTTGTACAAAACAAGTCTCTTTTTCTATACCTGCTGAAGGGTCTATATTGCTTACCAATAACGATTTACAAAAATAGATAGGATCTCAATACAATTTTGATTTACTTAGCATTGTTTAAATAAAAAAAATGTGTTTTTGCCATTATCTGTGCAACAAAATACTCACTGCGAACCCTTGAATATAACTTTTCCAGATGTAGGCTGAATTTCTCCGATCAGCAGGCGGAACAAAGTGGTTTTACCAGCACCGTTTGCCCCAACTAAACCAAAAACACTGAAATAAAAAAGATATATATATATATATACCTAAGCATTAAACAAAATTATGTATCATATATATAGAGAGAGATAGAGAGAATCACTGGTGTAGAACATAAAAATTTGATGACGTAGCATGCTGTCGTCGTGATTGCTGGGTATTGTTAAAAGATCTTCAGCTCTCCAACGCTTTGACTCAATATCATCTTGAGTTTGTAAATTGTGACTTTCAGCCATTATTTTTTTCAGGTATAATTTTATAGAATGGATTAAATTCTTTTAGTTGAAACCACCAGCGTTCCTTTGTAGAACACTAAGGCCAACCTCCGAAAATAGCCACAAAAACGACGAGAAGACACGTTGGATAAAAAAAAAAAACTACCAGCAGCTACAGACTACTTTGCCATTACCAAAACGTTGTACCAACGAGGAGGTGATATGCGTTGCACCCCTTATCAGAAATGTGAAATTTTAAGAATTATACAAAAATAAAAGCGCTTACAATTTTATTTTTCGTGTGATTATTTCCATATATCAACGCCGTCAAAATGATTCCGAAATGAACAATAAATATTGACACAATTTTTTATTTTTATTTTTAGATCTTTGTAATGACTAACAAATCACTTACTTCTCCTTGCGGCACTGTTAAGGTTAAGTTATCCACCGCATATCTGCGACCTGCTTTACTGTGATATATCTGTGGAAAAATTTATATGTACTATGCATTAGCAGTTGTACGAAAATTTTAGTGAAACTTAGTACAAGGATAGAAAATGACCTGTCTTTTAACTAAGTATGTGTATTTATAAATAAACTGAATAAAATAAAAGCACGTTAATACATTTTTGCATACGGTGCAATAAGAAAACAAAAACATGAAATAACGATATCAAATATTTGTGCTGGCTTAATTTTTTTGCTTATCTGCGCTTTTTTTTTTAAAACTATATCCAAGCAGATTATTGAAGTTCTAGAAATTCTGCGCCATCAAATAGATGTCGGAATTTAAGGACTTTCATAAACAATGGTCTTGAAGGCAATCCATTTGAAAAACATCAATGGGATATAAATCAGGTGACCAAGTAAGCCATACGAACAGATCGCATGCACATTCTATCTATTCCTAAATGTCCGATCCCGTAAAAGTCTACGAAATGAGATAGAGTCTCATCATGCAGATACTACAATTTGCGACATTCGTTTCGGGGTATAGCAACCATATACAGGGAATTCATTCTCGCTTGCTAGAACATACACAAAATGAATAACTGTTGATTCAGTATTGGTGAAACGATGCATGTTGATCGCCCAGCATTAATAAACAATTCACTCATGTCGAACTAAACGCTCGTATATAGTGCCATCTACCCACTCCAAATATGCTGTTTTATAATTCTCATTACTAGTGTTGTTCTTTAAGTTTTCCTCTAAGTTTGTTCATTGTAGTTCTGAAACGTCTTGTATATTAAATCATTCATCAACTTCACCACTTGTTGTGTTGTCTTAAATGTCAATATCCACCCAAATTAACTTCTGACTCAAAATATAACCGAACAGGAGTTAAACGTAAAAAGTAAAAGTAGCTTCCTTTAATCTATGTTATTTATTTACTGAAATTGTATGTATCTATATATATATATATATGCATACATATACAAGGTGATTATAATTAAAGTTTTCCAAAATACTGGCAAAAAAGAAAAGACCACTCGTCACAATGAGGTTCATGTTTGAATTAAAGATGTTGGAAAAGAAGAAGGAAACGTTACAAGCATCTAAAGTTCCACCGATTTTTCATCCAAATTTGCTCTTCAAACTATTATGTGTTGGATAACTTTCTACTATTTGTGACACGCGCAACTGTTGAATGATTTGGAAGTCATGTTTTCGTCGAAAAACTGAAACAATCAACACATTGAACACTACAGGATGGTTTGTGTGCTACTCATGCCAAATGCGTTGTCATTTCAATTCAAACATCACTGGCAGCCGAATTCACTTTCTTTTAGTGCCGCTTACAGCGCCATCTATTAATACACTTTGGAACTTTTTGATGCCGTACCGTGTCCTCCTTCCTTAAGTATCCTTCAGTTCAAATTTGAACTCATTGTCGACGAGTGTTTTCTTTTTGCATGCATTTGAAAGTAGTGGCAATTTACAGCATTATAATCACTCTGTCTATACATGCATGCATGCATACAAGACACACATACATATTTATACATTCACATACATATTATATATATATACTTTCATATAAAACACAAACGTATAAGGAATACTATTTACTTTTGGGAAATGTTCTGAATCAGTAGTAAATCCTTTGAAAGGTTGTCTAGTTCCTGCTTCATCCATTATTGGTTGTTGATTCTTTTTGATCTTGAATACAGTAATCTGAAAAAATCCAAGAAAAAAATCGAGTTCCATTCAATACTGCGGATTATTCTGTTTCGAAAATACGATTTCTACAGAGCAGGGAAAAA
>BPLR01003555.1:0-17831 GCA_021605095.1 Caerostris extrusa | reverse complement strand
TTTTAACAAATGAGATCATGATATTGTTCGCATGAAACCCATAGAAAGGAATAACACAGCGAAAATTAGAAGTTCAAGCATGATTGTAACTAGTTATTCAGCCATCAGGCACCGACTATTGTTACACAATTAGAATATTACTTAATAGAAATTGTGGCCTGATGGCCGAGTGACGAACGTTCTGTCCCCTGGTATTTCCACCCCCGTCAAAAGATGCATACTCTTGTCTCGAAATCTCCCAGTAGATGGCTTGGACTACCAAAGAGATGTTGTGCCAATGAAGAATAAAATAGAAAACTTGTAAAACCAATCTCGCTGAGCATACAAAATAGTTTTTACAAATAATTAATTAATTATTTAAATAATTATTATTTCACAAATTTCACAAAATTAAATGTGTCAGTTTCAACTTACCCAAAGTTCAAGAAAAGGGCTGCTATACACTGAGTGACAAAAGTCATGGGATACCTCTTAATATCGTGTCGGCCCTCCTTTCGCCCGACGAAGTGCAGCAACTCGACGTGGCATGGACTCAACAAGTCGTTGGAAGGCTTCGCAGGAATATTGAGCCAGTGCTGTCTCGATAGACGTCCATAATTGTGAAAGCGTTGATGGTGCAGGATTTTCTGGGCACGAAACAGACCCTCTCGGATGATGTCCCATAAATGCTCGATGGGATTCATGCTCGGGCGATCTAGGTGGCCAGATCATTCAGTTGGAATTGTCCAGAATGTTCTTCAAACCAATCGCAACAGTTGTGGCCAGTGACATGGCGTGCATTGTCATCCATGAAAAAATCCCATCCAGGCTACGGTTTTCCATTCATCTAGGGACCAACCGATATGCTCACGTGCCCACGAGAGTCGCTGCAAGCGATGTCGTTCTGTCAGTAAAGGCACTCGAGTCGGTCTTCTGCTGGAATAGCCCAAGAAAGCCAAATTTCTCCGCACAGTTCTAACAGACAAGTCCCTTGTACGTCCCACATTGATTTCTGCGGTTATTTGACGCAGTGTTGCTTGTCTGTTAGAATTTACGACTTCCTTTGCAGACGTCGCCGGTCTCGGTCGTTAAGTGCAGGCGGTCGACCACTGCGCTGTCCATGGTGGGATGTTATGCCTGAAATTTCATACTCTCGGCACACTCTTGACACAGTGGATCTGGGAATGTTGAATTCCCTAACGATTTCGAAATGGCATGACCCGCCCAACTAACATTCCGCGTTCAAAGTCTGTTAATTCCCGTCGTGCGGTCATCATCACGTCAAAAACCCTCTTCACATGAATAACTTGAACAGATCTAGCCATAAAAAGAAATATTCTCCTTTCTTTCAAGTAACTTATGGCGCTATTACAAGATTCACTGAGTAGCGTATTAGCCCAACAAATTCTGTGTGCTTTATCCTCATAGAAAATATCCAGCTGAGTACATAAATTGGTCTTAATTAATTAATGAGAGAATGCTTTTCCCAAACACATCTTCACAAATGCAACTGCAGCCATTTGTTTTAAAATTTGCAACCCTCTTAATCTGTTGCAGTCATTAGCACAGTAGTAAGGTGTGTTTTTAACTATGATTATTTTTTGTTCTTAATTCTTCTTGTAATAATTTTCGTTTTCCCAGATGTCAGATAAATAATGAGATACATCATTTTTGCATGTAAGAATACCGAAGAAAAATGTTTGACAAATGCAGAGTAAGGTTTGTTTAAATAACGGTTGCAATCTTAAATTGCAAATTTCTTTTAAAGAAGCTTCTAATTTATTATTCTGAAGCTGCAATTATTTTCCTGCCTTTTTACGCTATTTTTTTCATAGTTTATGAAGTCGGAAAAAATTCACTAATTATTTTTAATAAGACGATTTTACAACTAAAAAATTTTATCACTTTTTAAAAATTTTTTATGAAAACTTTACACTTCTACGAGTTAGTCCATGAACCCACGAAGCTTTTTTATTCTTTTCTAAAAACAACATCAATCTAATGGGTCAATTTTATCCCCGGAGTAGCATTTGAAAAGTTAGCACTTCTACTAACCTGCTCAAACATAAAGGAGATACTAAGCTTTACAACGCTACTCCGTAAAAAAAAAAAAAACATTACTCGTCTCAAAATTTGCCAATAGGCAGATGTCCTTAGCCCGCCATGGGGTTGTTGCGGCAATGAAGAAGAAGAAAATTAAATTCAAGTATAAAAAATTAATATATACAATTATTAAAACAAAACTTTCGTTTATGTTTGATCAACTTCGGACTCAATAAAAAGAAGTCTACAACGTCTACAAGTTCATATTCACAATAACATTTTCTTAACAGTAACAATTACTTCACCACCAATTCGTTACCAGCCTCGGAATTCAAACACAAAAATAACTTACCAATAACATTGGACAGCCTATTAATTCGGAAGTTTAAAAAGCTTTGATTTCCTTGTCAATTTACAATTAAGTTAAGAAGCCTACTATACAAACAACATAATTTCCCTGGCATTGCAGTAAGTCTGTCTACTGGCAAATACCGAAAAAAGATGGTGCCGTTTTACAGGATAGGGTTGTCGATTATATGCCCACCAGTTATATAAGACGGGTACCTTTGGTTTTAAAGTGGATTCGAACCACTACAGAGATTCCATGGCACCGCGGACACGAACCCAAAACTAGTGGCACTCAGTTCCAGACACTCTGCCATCAAGCCCCAATTACAAAACTTAATCAGTATTATTCCTGGAAATCATTTTTAGTTGTTGTGACTAATCTTCGGTATTCAGCAGCATCGGACGGACACTCCACAAACGCCATCGAATCTCCTCGTTTTTGAAACAGTGTCTACAACAACCAGCAGATGGAACCACAGCCCTAATGCTCACCAACAACGCACGTTACCACTGAGCCACGATTCGGGTATTCAAAATCATTATAAAGTATGTGGTTTTACAAAAATTGCTTAAAGTGTCTGGCGAAAAAGGCTCATTAATGATATTTTAAATTAGAACTGCATTAAATACTTAATTAAAGGAGCAAAACGTTATGGATATTTAAATTATTTTCTAAATATTTTCCTCAATTAGTCTTCACATTGAAATATTTAGGATTGCTAATTACTAAGTATAGTAATTTATGTGAACTCCTTAATATAACAGATCGGATCAAAAAGGGATCCAAGAAAAATTAAAATGTAAAAGAAGTTGAAAAAGTTCTGGAGATAAATAACACCTGGCTAATCAGATCGGAAAAAATAAAAAAGAAAAAAAGAATTTTCAAACATTGATATTCCCCGAGATTCACTCGGAAGTGTTGACTAAGCTGAGTAGAAATTAAAATTCCGTGCAAAAACTAAATATTTGAGAAAAGTAAGCGACGACGGTTTCTATTTTTGGAAAAATTCGTCTCACTCCTCTACTCCTCTTCTCTAAGATTATTTATTTCAACAAGAGAAAGAAATTTTTTGTGACAGAATTTGCGATTTATTTTAGCTATGAAAACGCAAAACAAACTTTTTCTTCTTCTTCTACTTTTGCACCGAGAAGCGTTGCAGATTTATCTCTATGGAACTTCTGTAAGTATTTGCGGAAACGACTTTAGGAAAAGAGTTTATATTTATATGACTTTCACCCTGGGTATCACAGAACGGATTCGATTTCTTTCCCCAACTTATTTTTCCCTGTTTTTTCCCTCTCCTTCCTTCCTAACTAGCTATCAAGGCACAGGAAAAACTTTAGAAGTTTACCTTTTCTGAAAAGTGAAGACACATTTTTGGTGTTCTTTTTATTTATATTTTTTTCTTAAAGAATCAAAGTAAGCCCGGCGATCATTGCCTTATTTTCGAAGTTTCGAAGTTGGAATTGCTTTGAATTTCGATAAAAAGTTTCAGCAATTTTCAAGGTGTAGAAAAAAATTTCTAAATAGCGTTTGAGCTTTAGTTGAGAAGAAATGTTTACTTATTGCACAGTATTTTTGTGTTGATGATGGAAATTTCTGGTATGAGATGCATAGTATGAAACAAAATTTGAAAATTTCACGTAAGGACATAGAGACAAATTACAACAAAGGTTGTTTTTTTTTTAGAGCTTAGAAGACTTTTATCTATATGTTCCAGCGTTATAAATGTAGAGTTTCAAGCTTGGTTGTACATCTTTTAACAATATTTTATGTTACAATATAATAGTGTTCTCTGGTAAATTATTTGGAAATTTTATGGTTTTTTTAGTTTTAAATATCAAAGTTTAGCAACATTAGCTAAATACAAAATTTTTGTGCTGTAAGTATAAAAATGTTAAAATAAACATTTTAATTTTAACATTTAATGTAATGTTACTTAATTATTTAATGTAATTTTTAAAAAAAAGTACTTTTCAAACTTTTGCACATATGCAGTTACAGCTTGGTTAAATTCTGTGAACATGATTCTGACATGCCAGACAAACAGGATACAAGCAGCCATAATATGTTTATGCACGCTAAAATGTAAAAAAAAAAAGCTTTAAGCGGAAGTTTGTTACTTATGGTCTGCATGCTATTCATAAACTTTGCATATTATTATGTAAATTATACAAATATATTTTTAGATAATTTTTGTTTCTACTTTTGATTACTTCCGCCTAATATTCTTTTTAAATTAATTTTTTTCAGCAAATAAAAAAAGCGAACTATATCTCAAGCACAATGATACAGATTTTGGTTGCTTTTGGGTCCATAGCAGCTTTTCAAGTAAAGAAATATTAAGAGATTCAGCAAATAATGATATTCTAATGAATTTTTAATAACAATAACAATTAACTTTATCAACAGCAATAATAATAATTTAAACTGATAGTCCTTTCCACGAAACTGAAAAATTCTTGTATATATATATATTAATATCAAAAGTTTCTGTTGCTGTTTCAAATTTTGATTGTGAGTGATATGTAGATTTTGATTATCTAATTTCCTGACACTACAGCTCAATTAGAACAATAACGTCCTCTTAATGGCAGATTTCTAAACAGGAGATGTTTTCTTTTACAAGGTAAGTTATCAGCCTTGCACCCAGCGTTACAATCAAATTAGACAGGGACCTACGGTTCAAGTGGATTCCGAGCCATTACCGGCATCCATAGCATAACCGGGACTTGAATCCGAAACCTGTGGCACCGAGCACCAGAACTCCGTCATTATCTTGATAAAAACAACTTACAGTTGCCTTCATTACCCAAATTTTGGGGTTAAATTAAAATATTTGTGGTATCGGTCTACATGTACAAAAAGAGGACTTCTTTTTCGCAACAGCCTCATATTGGGCCAAGGCCTTCTGTCAGGAGATGTTTTCTTTTTTATGGTGTAGTGTTGTCTACGTCCAACTGTCATATTAGACATTGACCTACGGTTTAAAGTGGATTCTGAACCACTACAAGCATTCATGGCACAGCCGGTACTCAAATCCAAGACTTGTGGCACCAAGTGTCAGAGCGCTAGCCACTCGGCCATCAAGCTTCAATTTTGATTGTCTTGAATGCCAAATAAAGAAATTGATATAATTCTATTTGTGATAAAGTCCACTTCTTATTATTTTTTCTATAGTTTGAAAATTAGATTTGGACAAAAATATTCCAGAAAGCATACTGAATATATATTTTTTGAATAAGATATATTTCTTATTTAAGAAAAAAAAGTAATTAATTTAAGGCATACAATTATCTAATCCTGAGGTCCTCTGCCTTTTCTGTTTGTTCCAAGGAATGATTTCACCAGTAAGGTGAAGGTTACAGTTTTCTTAACAGAATGTGGAAAAGTAAATTACAAAATAAATAAATTACAAGACATTTTAGTGGTAAATTAAAAGTTAAATTTTTTCATAAAATGCAGGAAATTTAAAAATTTTACCATTTAAAGATTCCAATTTTACTATTAAAACTTTTCAATTTTACTATTAAAGTTTTTTAATTTCACTAATAATACTGTTATTTTTATTTTGAGGGTAAAACGCTCAATTATGATAAGGTACTTGATAAACGACATTATATATTTAATCTATATTTCTTCAAATATTGAAAAACTTAATTTATGGGGAAAAACATAACTTTTTTAATTTCATTGCTAACAATTTCATTAAAGAAAACTTGAGCAAGATCTTGCTTATACAGAATTAATTTTGAGATTAATAAAAATAATGATTTTTTTTTTTTATCAAAGATTGTCTCGTCCAAACTATTCAATTCTTTTTTTAATAGACAAAAAAAGGTTTTCTTTCTAATGCAGATGGCAAACACTTCGACAATTGACTTCGATGCCTAAAGGCAAGAGCTGCACCACTCACTTAGCACTACCCAGGAAATGAGTGTAGCTTGAAGATAAGCTATAGACGCGGAGTAACAATACTCCCGAAATGCTCTACGATCATGTTAGACCGGGACTTGCGGTTTCAAGTGGATTCCGAACCACTACAAACATCCATCGCACCGCCGGGTGTCGAACCCGAAACCTGTGATTCCTGAGCACCAGAGCGCTAGCCACTCGGTATGTATTGGGAACCATAAACCATTGGGCCCACAAAATGTATTGGGAAGCACATTTTAATAATTAGTTGATTACTGCCTTCCAAAAAGATTTATTATATATTATTCCAACAAGATTATTGCATATTGTAAAAATCTCCTTTTCGTCCAATGATGAAATCTCCCAATGGCGTAGGTGTCTCAAATCACATCAATAATAAAAATATCATCTAAATCATATTTAACTGAATAATTCAATTTTTATGTCGAGATGATTACTTTCAATAAGAATAAATGATGAAAATGAAAGAATGGAAAAAGAAGTTATTTCTTTTCATTTCTAAGCACAATTGCCTGTACCACAATGCATTGAATGTCTTTCCAATAAGTGATTTTTTTTTTTTCTTGTAACACACTTTTCTTCATGACATGTTTAGACACATTTGTGACAATAAAAGTAAACATAATGTTGACATCAATTGTCTACAATCAACAGCTTTCTGATATCACAAACAATCCGTTATTGGTAATTTATAGCATACAGTTTTCTTAGACTTGACAGGGCAAATATTTCAGAGAGACTGAAACATTATTTAATGTTTGGTTTTATTATTTTATACTTTATATCGCTAGTAATTCAGAGAACCAGAAAAATATATCTCCTTCAGCTTTGAAAATAAATAAATAAGACTATTAAAAACTGAAAATTACTATATTAAATTAGAATTATATACAACAAAAAAATATACAACAAAAAACAATATATATTTGATACTAATTGGCTATGAAAAATTACAGTTTATATTAAAATAAAAAGGTTTAAATAAGAGGGTATTTTTTGCATTTTCTAGCTACTAACTAACTAAATCTCTGGCACTACAGCTCTTAATGGGCCAAGGCCGTCTGCTTACTGGCAGATTTCGGGACTAAAGATGGTTTCTTTTTATAGGTTATGATTGTCAACACAACGCTATACTGTCATATTAAAAAACTACGGTTTAAAGTGGATTCGGAATCACTTCAAAAATCGACACTGGCACTCTAATCCGAAATTTGTGGAACAGGGCGCTACTCCAGCTACATAATAGATACCAATGTTAATAGATTCAAAAAAATGTATTTCAGTTATCGTCACGTATTCTATGCATTTTTTTTTTTTACCCTTTAATTATATTGACAGCAGTGAAAGGATTTTTTTTCTTTTTAGCTGAGACTCATCTTGCACCAATCTTATTATTTTTAATTAATTTTTGATGTATATGTAATAATAATTATCAGCATTAGGTTCAACATCATATTTAGTATTAATTATCACGATTATCAGTCAGTGTTTCTAAAATATACTCACTATTTCAGTTTATCCAACAGTTTTTGCCATTGCCATCCCTATTGATATATCAATTACGTTTCCAAGACAACAACAAAAAAAGATTACATTTCGCATTTGCCTAGCAGATTTTGCATCAATAACAACTTGATTAATCTGTAAAATGTATCTTCTTCTAATAATAAACCTATTAAAACCATTGATGCCTACCAAATTTGAATTCTAAAGATACTTCTGTTTCAAGTTCTTCAGCACACTCACCAAACGCAAAGAACACACTCAAGAGAAAGCAAGGGAAAATCGGGCAAGAGATTTTTCCACTTCTCAAACTTAAAATTGAAATTGGCAAGCGAGCAGCAAGAAGAGGATGCCGGAGTCAAGAATTTTAATTAAACCGGCATATCCCGTGTAAGGACACCGGGGCATGCAATTACAGACGTCTTGCAAAAGTTAATTCCGCACCTTCTGCGTTTCGGACAGCGGGAAAAGGAAACGAAACAATGATTAATTGTCAATCTTATCACTTACTTATCATGATGATCAGTAGGTGTTACTAAACAAGTAATATAAACAGAAAATTTGTAAGTCAATTCCTACTTTCTTTTCACTATTTTGCAGAAAAGTCCTTTACAAATAATGTTGAAATTTTCCTCTTACATCTGGCGCCATCTATTATTAGATACATGCAACTTAAATCTAAATATAAACTAAAATTAATTAATTAAATTTAATGAATGAATTAACATTTGAAAAAAAACTGATTAACATCTAGTGTCGTACACTACAAGTTCAAAAAATATATTTGAACTTGAATGGATGAATAAAAAATATTTTATGAACGATTGAAAATTGGAACAACATATTTATAAGGAGAGTGTCAGCTAATAGAAGAAATTGAAAAATACTCCCTTTTTCGATTTATTACGTTTTTTCACATTGCAATCCCTATTTATATATCAATTACTTTTCCATGACAACAACAAAAAAAATTACATTTCGCTTTCGTATAGCATATTTTTCTTAAATAACAACTTGATTAATCTGTAAAACGTATCTTATTTTACTATTAAACCCATTAAACCCAATCATGCCTACCTATTTGGATTTAAACATACTTCTGCTTACAATCAAGTTCTTCTACACACTAACCAAACGCAAAGAACACTCTCATCAGACACCAAGAGGAAATCAGGCAAGAGATTTTTCCACTTCTCAAACTTAAAATTGTAATTGACAAGCGAGCAGCAAGAAGAGGGTGCCGGAGTCCAGAATTTTAATTAAACCGGCCCGTGTAATGACACCAGGACACGCAATTACAGACGTCTTCCAAAAGTTAATTCCGCCACCTTCTGCGTTTCGGACGGCGGGAAAAAGGAAACGAGCCAATGAAGCCGCCGAGAAGAGACGCCAATTTATTTTATACTTTGTCTCGGGCGGTATTGCGGTGTGAAAAGGGCGTCGTTGGACTCAGCAGTCGCAATTATAAATCGGAATTGGAATAATATGTGCAGTTGGTGAATCACTCTGCAATCGGAGGGGAAAATAGCGGTATCTGCTTGATTTAGAGTTATGGATGTAATCAATTAGGTTGCGCAGTGTAATTAGATAAGGAGATGATTCCAATCTCATTTGTGGTCGGTTTGGCTGCGTTTAAGATTCATTTGCTGCATGAATAATCGCTCTTGCTGAAATGCTTAGCTCAGTGGCTTAGTGGTCTCTAAACTTTTTGAACCAAGGATCATTCTTACTAACACAACAAAGGCAGGTCAAAATCTGGTAATTAAAAGCATGGTAATTAAAAAAAATTGATCGAAATATTGAATGAAAGCTATATATTCCAAAAAGTAAAGCACTTTAAAATGCTTGTGTAGAATTACTGGTTAATTGCGTTGAGATATTATTACTGAAGAATAATGTTTGCATTGAGGATATTCCAAAAATGTAAACATATTTTTTGTAATGTTTATATACATTTACATTCCTAATATAAACCAAGCAGATATTAAAATTGCATATATTTTAATACGTTAATTCGTGTTTAAATTAACGTTAACGTTCGTGTTTAAATTAACGTTTAACTAATACGTTTTGCATGAATCTTCGACGATACGATTTGATCAATTACAAAATAAACATGTTTTTTTCTTGTCTTGAAATATTCACTCGTAAAAAAAATTCTTTTACTCTTTTTTGAACATCGGTGGGCTTCGTGTTTCACTTATTTGTGCCACGAACAATGGGGCTCAACTCGGATTCTTTTCTTCTCCTGGTTCTTTTGCCATCTGGATCTTATCCGACAATCGAAGCTCTATTTTTTGAATTTATACTTCTATGTGTTAGTCCAAGAACACACTAAGCTTTTATTTAAAAAAGTAATATATAAAAAAAAATTTTAAGTCAATTCCTACTTTTTTCCCACTATATTGCAGAAAGTCCTATTTAAATAAAGTTGAAATTTGCCTCTTACATCTGGCGACATCTATTAGTAGATACATTCAACTTAAAATCTAAAACAAACTAAAATTAATAAATTTAATTTAATTAATGCATTAATATTTGAAAAACTGTATTGACATCCAGTGTCATCCACACAAGTTTCAAAAAATGTATTTGAACTTGAGTGGATGAATAAAAAGTATTTTATGAACGATTGAAAATTTGAACACGATATATATAGGGAGAGTGTGATCTAACAGTAGGAATTGAAATAAGGGCATCAATTTAATGGGTTAATTTTATCTCCTGAGTAGCATTTGGAAAGTTAGTACCTTCTATCGATCTCCCCAAACTTAAATTGGATATATACACTTACAATTACAATGACAATATACACTGAAAATACACTGACAATATACACTGACAATCCACTGACAATATACACTGACCATCCATTGTTAATAAACCCTGACAATACACTGACAATACATTGACAATATATACACTGACACGAAACCAATTTTCAAATTTTGTTTCATCCTATGCATCTCATATCAGAATTCGTTTCCATCATCAACACGAAACCTACTGTGCAATAACTAAGCATTTTTCTCTCAGTTAAAACTCAAACGCCATTTATAAAAAAGTTTTTCAATTCGAAAATTGCTGAAATTTTTCTTGTCGAAATTCAAAGCAATTCCAACTTCTAAACTTCGAAAATAAGGCACTGATCGCCGGGCTTATTTTGATTCTTTACGAAAAATATATAAATGAAAAAAACACCAAAAAATGTGTCTCCACTTTTCAGAAAAGGTAAACTTCTAAAGTTTTTCGGTGCCACGATAGCTAGTTAGGAAGGAAGGAGGGATAAAAATAAACAGGAAAAATAAGTTGGGGAAAGAAATCGAATCCGTCCTGTGATACCCAGGTGAAAGTCATATAAATATAAACTCTTTCCCTAAAGTAGTTTCCGCAAATACTTACAAAAGTTCCACATAGATAAGTTTGCAATGCTTCTCGGTGGAAAGTAGAAGAAAAAAAAAATTTGTTTTGCGTTTTTCATAGCTGAAATAAATCGCAAATTCCGTCACAAAATAATTTCTTTCTCTTGTTGAAATAAATAATCTTGTAGAAGAGGAGGAGTGAGAGAAGTGAAACGAATTTTTCCAAAAATAGAAACCGTCGTCGTTTACTTCTCTCAAATATTTGGTTTCTTTTGCTCGGAATTTTAATTTACTCAGCTTAGTCAACACTTCTGAGTGTATCTCGAGGAACATCAATGTTCGAAAATTCTTTTTTTTCTTATTTTCCGGTCTAATTAGCCAGATGTTATTTATCTCCAGAACTTTTCAACTTCTTTTACATTTCAATTTTTCTTGGAGACCCCTTGAATCAGATCTGTTATTTCTAAAGGATTCACATAAATTACCATACTTAGTTATTAGTAATCCTAATTATTACATAATGAAAATAATAATTTTGAGTATCATTCAAAACGCGTTTAGGTCGTAGCTATTGATGACTACGACTACGATACAATAATTACATTTAAAATTTAAAATTTTCGTTTTAAATGGTAACTTATTATGCTGCATTTCAATGAGGAAAAAAAAATCTTTAGAAGTAATTCTAAATATGCATAGCATTTTTCACCTTTCATTAAGTATGTCATGCAATTCTACTACTGTGTCCAAAACGTAAGACCAAATTTTCAATTTGAAATTCCAGGGGCTTCTTGAATTTCAATTATTTTCTTTTTAGGTTGATGACACTGTCCTTGACATCTGTGTGAAATGTGACGTCAAAATATTCATTAGTGTTTGAGTTACGCTTGGCTTAACGAAGACGAAAGCCGTCTGGTCGACCATCAACCTCAACTGACGAAGCTCACGTCCGAAATAATAAAGATTTGGTGCTTGCAAGCCGTCGATTTACAATTGCAGACCTTGCTGATAATTTTGGAATTTCAATTCCATTTTGGGCTTCAAAACGAGTCAAATCTCGATTGGTACCTAAAACACTGAATGCGCCGGCCGCACACTGCATTCATTCTTCGTGACTTTTTCGCCAAAAAATGAAACCCATATCGTTCCGAAATCAGCATATTCACACCGTGCGACATTTGTCTATTCCCTAAACTCAAAAGCTGACTCGGGGACACCGTTTTGAGTCGATTGAAGAGACTGATAGACGATTTCATGAATCGCCGCGAGCTTTGAAGGCCATCCCTGCCGATGACTTTTTGCATGCATTGAGGATTGGAAAGTTGGCATAAGTGCATTGTGTCCGGATGGGATTACTTTGCAGGATGAAATAAATTTTGAAAATAAATAAAAGAACTTTTTGAAAAAATAATTGATCTTACTTTTTTTGGTAATAAGAAGTAATCTTTGCAATAATCTTTTTGGTGTAATCTTTTGCAATAAGTAGTAATTCAACTATTCACCGAATTTCGAATTAATAAGAAACATATAAAAATTTAAACGCTTTTAAACAATTTAAATTAACTGAAACAATTTTTTTGAGGGCATATATTTTATAATGATTTCGAAATTTTTACCTCAACCCCAATGGTAACTTGCGCTACTGGTGAGCACTAATAGAATCCGAGGTTCCATCGCTTCAAGGGACTTTGTTTGTAGCACTGTTTCAAACGGAGGAGGCCTCGACGACATTTGTGATGTTCAGCATCTAATCAAATGAAATCAAGTAATCAATCATCTAATCTAATGAATAACGTTTATCAAGTGACTTCATCCCTAATTGAATGTATTCTAAAATAAAAATAACACTATTACTACCAAAAATAATCAAGATTTATTTTGATGATAACATTCACTATGATAAGGTACTCTTGCTAAAACGAAATTAGATAGATAACTAATATTTGTAAGTGTTGAAAATCCTGATTTACGAGAAAAATTTAACTGTTTCAAACTACTTTTAACAATTTTTAAAATAATTTTTGAATGAGATCATGTTCCTGTTAGATTTATTTTGGGTCACTAAAATAATGATTTTTTTTATCAAAAAGTTTTTCTCCTGCCAATATATTCTACTTTAATACACAAATATTCTGGAGGACATTTTGAGCAATTAGTTGATTAATACCTTCCAAACAACATTTTTCTATTGGTGAAAAACAAATACTTTTCCATAGTGTAAAATCATTTTTTCGTCCAATGATGAAATCTGCCAATAGTAGGTGTCCCAAATTACATCATTAATGAAAGTATCAATCTATGTCATTATATTTAAGTGAATAATTCACTTTTATGCATCAGATGATTACTTTCAATATAATAATAAATGAAGAAATTGAAGAATAGAAAATCAACGAAAAGAATTATTTTATTTTTATTTCTAAGCACAATTGCCTGTAGCAGAATGTACTGAATACTCTTCAATAAGTGGGTTTTTTCTTGTGACACACATTTCTTCGTGATATGTTTAGACAAATTTTTAAGAATAAAAAGATAAAACATAATGTTGACACACAATTGTCTGCCAATCAACAGCTTCTGACATCGCTACATGCAAATCCAATATTGGTACTTGCAATATACAGTTTTCTTAGTCTTGCAGGGTAAATACTTAGAGACCGACAAAACATTATTTAATGTTTGTTTTTATTATTTTATACCTTTATATCGCTAGTAATGAGAACCAGAAAAAATATATCACATTCAGACCTTTTGAAAATAAGTAAATAATACTATTAAGAACTAGTAAAATATTATACCAAATTAGAGAAGTGAACTACGGACGGCTGTGTGTAACGAAAATCGATATCTAGCTCTGTGCCATTAACACCCGCTATGAAAATTACAGCTTCTATTTAAATAAAAAGGATTAAATAAAAGTGTGTGTATTTTTTCTGCAACTTCCAGCTACCACCAACTGGTTCGGTGTACCAGCAAGAGTCCGTGGTGGGCCATGTCCTGTCTGCCCAATACTGGCAAAATTTCGAGTCGTGGAAATAGTAATACCCCAGTAGAGTATGTCATTGTCAGCACAATGCTCTACAATCATATTAATAAACCACGTTTTAAAGGATTTAACCCATTCGTTATTACAAAACATCCAGGAAAATTACCTGGACCTGAATTGAAAACTCAGGGTCTGAGCGCGAGAGCGCTTAGTCACCAAGTCATCAGCCCACTTCTAGCCAGCTACACAGAGCATAATGTTGGCTAGATTCAAAGGAAAAAAATTAGATATGGTCCCATATTCTATAAAAGCATTTTTTACCCTATAATTGTATTATGTTACAACAGTAGAATAATTTTTACTTTTTCATTTTTAAACTCAGTCTTGCCAAAATTGTAGCTATAGTTTTTTATGTTTAACTTTATATGTATGTTGTAATTGGTCATCATTGCCTAATCTTATATTTAATTAAATAATTATCACAATGATTAATAGTGCTCTAAAAATACCTATCCAAATACTTTGGGGTCATTCATGGCAATCACTATTGATATATCAGAATTACGTTTCTTATGATAACAACAGCTTATATTTTCTTTTGTCTAGTAGCATTTTTGTATAAAATAACTTGATTAATTTTAAAACGTATCTTATTTTAATAATAGAACCATTAAACCCATAGCTTCCACCAAATTTTGAAATTTTTAAACATACTTGTTTCCACCAGTTCTTCACACCAAATCAAACGCAAAGAACACTCCTCTCAATGTGAAAGCAAGTAGGAAATTGAAGAAGATTTTTCCACTTCTCAAACTTAAATTGAAATTGGATAAAGTCGGGGGAAAGGTAAAAGAGGGTGCCGGAGTCTGGAATTTTACTAAACCGGCATCTCTCCACGTAATGACACCAGGGACATGTAACAAGCAGACGTTCTTCAAAAGTTAACACCTGGGCACCTTCTGCATTTCGATGGCGGCAAAAGGAAACGAGCCACGAAGCCATTGGAGTAGCGGACGCCGACGGTCTTATATACTCTTGTCCTTCAAGTAGGTATTCGCTGTAGTGGCGTCGTTGGTCCTGCAGTCGCAAATATAAACGTTGACAGACAATATGCAAAGCTGGTAAATTACCTGGGAAATCGAAGGGGAAATAGCGGTATCTGCTTCGCAAAATTTCCAATTAGGTTGCGCAGCAAAATTAGATGAGGCAGATGATTTCATCTTATTTGTGGTCGGTTTGGCTGCGTTAAGCATTCATTTGGAAGTGGAGCCAATCGCCTTCGCAGTGAAAAGGCTTAGCTCGGAGGTACCAAGTGATCATTCTTGCTACACAACAAAGTCAGGTCAAAATTTTGAAGAGGATAATTAAAAAACAACTTAAAACTTGGATCTGAATATTGAGTGTAAACTGTAAGTATTCCAAAAAATAAACAGTTTGATAGTGATTGTGTAGAATAACTGGTTGTATTGAGATATAGCACATTTTTATATTCATATACCTTAAAAACCAATATAAAAGAGAAATGTTATATATTAAGTTTGTACAAATTTCAATTCATATGTTATGGCAAGTCATGGAGTGTCTGTTTCTGTAAGATTTTTTTTATGTCAGTTCTTACGATACGATTTGATTAGTTACAAATAAACATTTGTCTTCCAAATCTTGGTCTACCAGCAAAAATATTCCTTTTACGCTTCTTTTAACATCGAGTTGGTTTAGTTTAACGCTGTAATGGGTCATTTTGTTCGCACGCTTTAACCAACGGGAATTACGTTAAACACCAGACCTACAGAAGCTTAAAAAGTGGACTCCGAACCAACTTTTGTTCCGAATGGAGGTATAATTAGTAACTTGCGCTTGCCAGCTCGGTAACTAGTTTTTTTCAGCTTGCAATTTTCTTCTTCAATACGACTAGGATCCAGATACCAGGGAATATTATTGGAATCTACCACGGGAAAGTAAATAGGTAAAGACTGATTTTTGGTAAGAGGTTTTGTTTTGCTTAGTAGCAAATGGGAGTTACCAATCCCAGTAAACCTTAAATTTTTTTTTTTCTTCGATCACAAATAGAAGCGATGCAGAATAACAGTACTAAAGTAACCCAAGAAAGAAAAAAACTTGAAATTTCATATGTCCGAAATTTTAATTTGCAAATTATTTTACTTTTGTACACAGTAGTAACTACTTTACAATAATTAGTCAATTATTTAGTTTAATTATTATATTTATTTTATAAATTCCAATTTTAAATGTATCACTCCTTTCAACCCAATTGAGGTTCAAGGTAAGGACTGCAATAGTTTGCTATTGCTAATGCAGCCAGAACTTTAAATGACATCAAGGCCGATATACGTCTTCAAGGACAACGGAAGAGTTTCCCGACGGACAAGTTGTTTATGGTTTCCATATCTCTGACATAAATACAGTGTGTCGTTTGATTTGTCGCTCTGGCTTAAAATCTGACCACAAGAGACCAAACAGACCCAATCTAGGGAATTTAAAGAGATTCGAACCACTACAAACATCCATGGGCACCGCTGAGACTCGGAACCCGAACCTGTGGTAAATCTGAGCGCCAAATAGTTAGCACTCGGGCCATCAGGCCCCATAAACTGCGAGTCTTCCTGATCGGTTATTCTTACTGATAGAAACGTAGCTCTTTCATTTCACAATAAAACATGCCGTCCAACAAGTTATTCAGCTACAAAGAAATATTCCTTTCTTCAAGTAAACTTATAGCGCTATTAAGGTGATTCACTGAGGCTTGCTAAACCCAACAAATTCTGTAGGCTGTTTATTCTCATAGAAATATCCAGCTAGTACATAAATTAGTCTTAATACAATTAAGAGAGAAATGCTTTTTCCAAACACATTCACAAATGAACTGCAGCCATTTACTTAAATTTGCAACCTCTGTAATCACCGCAGTCATGCCAAAGCTAGTTTGTCTCCTTAACCAATTAAAGTACTTTTTTGTTCATAACTTCGTAATAATTTTCGTTTTCCAGCTGTCAGATACAATAAAGTTACATCATTTTCGGTACAAGAATACCGAAGAAATATATTCCACAAAATGCAGAGTAAGCATTTGTTTAAATAATGGTTGCAACGCAAATTGCAAATTTCTTTTTTAAAGAAGCTTAACCTACTAATTTTGAAGCTGCAATTATTTTGGCTCTTACCTCTTATTATTTTTTCCATAGTTTATAAACAGAAAGAAATTCTCTAATTATTTTTATAAGACGATTTTACAACTAAAAATATTATCACTTTTGCACGTTTTTCAGCAAAATTTCACACTCTACGTGGGAATTAATTAAAAGCAATTTTAGGGAATTAATTTTATCCCTGAGTAGCAATTGAGAAATTAGATCTCCAACCGACCCTACATAGCTGCAGCCTGTTTATTTGCTGCCTCTATAGTCACCTTGTGCAATACGAGGGTTAAACAGACCGGGACCCACAGTTTAAAGTCAATTCCGAACCACTACAAACACCCATGGCACCGCAGGGCAAAACATAAAGCGACATACATATATGCTTAAAGAAGTAAAGTGGTAAAAATGCACAGGCTCGGGAAATTTCAATTGTATTCAATTTATGCCTGTTGCCTTCGAGTTAAGTTAAGCATCGACCGATTTAAACTATGTTCTACTATGTTTGACTTCAGTAT
>BPLR01003554.1:0-32228 GCA_021605095.1 Caerostris extrusa | reverse complement strand
AATTGGCCATCAGGCCACTATATAAAGTATTTGGAAGATCTGAGATGTTTTTTTTCTTTCTAATGCAGCTGGAAAAACACTTAGACAGCTTGGTCTTGGATGCCTTAAGGCAAGCGCTGCACAGACATACTCACTTTGCATTGCCCAAGAAGGCGCGTGTAACTTGAAGATAAGCCACGGACGCGGAGTAACAATGCCCTCGCAACACTGTACGATCCTATTAGGACAAGGACCTACGGTTTAAAAGTGGATTCATCTACGTCAACTAAAATTAAAAAGTGGTGTAAATAAAAAGATTATACACCGAAGTGACAAAAGTCAGCGGGATACCTTCACATCGTGTCGGCCCTTCGCCCTACAGCGAAGCGCAGCAACCGACGTGCGTATTCCACAAATGTTGGAAGTCTTCTGCAGGAATATTGAGCCTTCGTCTCGATAGACGTCCATAATTGTGAAAGTGCTTGATGGTGGTACTTGGGCACGAACAACTCTATGATGTCCCATTAATGCTCGATAGAGATTGTCTCCTGGCGTCGGGCGACTCAAAAATAGATCACCGTTGAATTGTCCAGAATGCTTCAAACCAATCGCGAAATAAAGCCAGGCCAGGTGACATGGATTAAATTTCATATGCAAAAATCAACGTTGTTTGAGTGATGAACTAAATTAACTAAATCACGTTAGAACCAGTAAGAATTTCCAGTCATTTCGGTCCAGTGAAAAGGACCAAGTATTCCAAAAACAGCCCAAAGAATATGAGCAATGTACTAGCAAAATTCGAATTTATTCAGGCGTTATCTTTTAACATTCCTGGTCTTTTTTCAGAAAGATCTACCAGGATTAGCTCTTCCAACTGATTGAAATTGAACTCATCGGATTTATATAGTTTTTCAAAAGTCAGTTTTAAACAAACCGATTAGGACATTTTGATTTACAGAAATCATTCGAAGCAGAAAATTCAGTCAGTAAGACTTTAGTCGGTATTCGTAAAAATAGCCCAAAAAAATATTTATTGAAATTGAAAAAAATTAATAACAAGTCCCCTTATGAAAAAAAATCCCAGTATGTAAAGAATTGAGGCTTAAAAAAAACATTTCATATAGTTAACCTTTTTGAACCCTTGAAATACTTACCATGAATCTTTGCAAAATTCGCGTTAAAATGAGGCGGTTTATTTATTTATTTTTGCCCGACTTCGTGGATGTTATGCCTGAAATTTCAGCTGGTGGAAAAAGTTAAAGTTGAATCTGCTGGATCTGGTTTCCCATTGTAAACATGATTTCAGAAAAAACAAGGACACCTTTGATGGCGTTCTAGTTCCAGCATATTGCTTCGTTAGTCGGAAAGTCTGTTAGGCTTTTTCGTCGGTTTTCATCATGTCAAACGATAAGAAATGGGAACAGAAAGGAAAGCTTGCGAAAGCACCTATTGCCCATTTATACCCGTTCTACAGATGCAAGTCAGGCTTCTGAAAGAGTGTGGTACTAGAAACTGACCCATGACTTTTGTCATCCATGAGACCCCACGGGCTTCTATGTTGTCACACATAGTATGGATGATTGCTGTCTACCAAGTGGAATAAGAAACATGCACTTTTAAAGTGACAAATTATATAAGAAATTTAGAAATTTAATGATATGCATTAAATTTATTGTATAACGAAATCAAAACTTATATGAGCGTGTATTTTGAAGCTAAATTAACCAAATAATACTGAACCAGTAAGAAACATTTCTCATCTTAAAAGAACTTTTCCAAAACTTTGAAAGAATAAAGTCCATTTTAAGAAAATTAATTTATTCAATTTATCTTTAAATTATCTTGGAATCAAAATTTTAAGGAGTTTTTAATATTCTATTGGGATGCTAAATTTATCAATACAGATATGATTAATAAAAATTTTGATTTAGAATTGTCCAAAATTACTGCAGTAATTGTTAAAATAAAAAAAATATTTATTGAAATTGAAAAAAATTAACCAACTTTATGGAAAAAATGCAGTATTAAAGAAATTGTCTAAATAAGTATTCAACAACTTTGAAATACTCTTACTGATGAAAAATAGTTTTTTATTTATTTATTTTTTGCCCTAATTCTGGCTGCAATGTGCACAGTGTTTCAACAGGCGGAAGCGTTCAATCTGTTTGGTTATTTTTCACATAAATCTGAAACAGCATGCTTTTGTCGGACTGTCTTTAAATATAAGAAAATGTTTTGTCTCTATTGCCCCATCATTTCAGGCTTGAGTGCTCCATTAAAAGAAAAGTTTCTCTTTCCATGAGACCCCACGGGTCTTTGGACTTGGTCAGCCAACTTAAGAAAAAAAGTTTTTTAAGTGTGTGTATTGAAAATATATGCATAATAAGTTTATTGTATCCTTATATGAGCGTGTATTTGAAAAAATTAAATATATAAAACAATAATTAACTAATTTCATCTGAACGAATTTTTCTTTCTCTCTTACAAAATAAAGTCCATTTTAAGTAAAGATATTTAAGTAACGATGCTAAATGATCATTACAGATATCCAATCATTACTAAAAAATAAACAATTTCTTTATAATTCACCAATCTTTAATGCACAATTTAAATAAGTATTCAACAACACTGGATATCAGTTTGCTAATTCTGAAACAGTGTTTCTAATTACAGTTTCTTTTTACGGTTGAAAATTTTTGCATTCCATTTTCGGAAAGTCGATAGGCATTTCAGCCAACTTAGTCATTGATTCCATAGATGTAGAAAACTATAGCGATTATGATTATATCCAAATACTCAGCTTATTTGAGATTGCATGACATGAAAATTTTCTTGAAGTCCAGGGATATATAGCTCAGTTGGAAGGTGAACATGAACTTTGAAGTCGTTAGTCATCTATGTCGTCAGATAAGTATGCGATAGCTGAGTTAAGTCCTTCCTGTAACACTGCTAATAAACAAAAGAAGGGACAAGCATTATTTTTAATAATCCTTTTGGATCCCTGAATTATACTACGCACGATTCACCAAAGGAAATGAAGAGAAATATTTGTTTTGGGGAAAAAACTTTAGAGATAACTTGGATGTGCGATAACACAAAACTTTCACTAGATAACCTGGCTAACGATGCGAGACTAATAAACTTATGTCTCGAGACGTTTATGTGTTTGCGAGACGCTTACACTCTTTGTCTCCAGACGACAGTGTCAATGTGAGATGCTTTTATGTCTCGAGACATTTATGTCGATATGAGAAGCTTATATTCATCTCCAGAGGAGAGTGTCGATGAATACTCCTATGTCTCGAGACACTTATGTCAAAGTGAGACATCTCGGGAGGCTTATATCGATGTTAGACGCTTATACTCATCTCCAGGCAGTAGTATCGATGAAAGACACTTATGTCTTGAGACACTTTTGTCGATGCGAAATGCTTTGTCAAAATCGGCATCGAGTCACCATGATTAAGAAAGCTGCAACTGCAAAAGGCAACACCAGTGGATTCGAATCTGACTCCTCTTGCTTGCTGTTATGCTATACTGTATATTTTTCTTGTTTGACTTATGTTAGTTACATAGTACCATAGTGTATTTTTATTTCTATATTATAAATCATTGTACTCATCTAATTCTGTAATTGTAGCCATTTATTTTATAGTTACATGAACGAGATTGACTACAAAATAAAATTTATTATGTTAGCACTGGGCGACGAGTCAGTCAATCTATTGATTGGTCATTGTACCTATTGATTTCGGAGATACATAAATTTTTGATTTCAAGTCTAATGTTGGATTTTTTAAACAGAATTTATACAGAAATCCAATGCGGGTTTTCAAGGATTTCATACATTATAAGTTAACAAAGACAATGGAAAACTTTCTTCAGATGTGTAACTTCACTTGTTACAGAATTATCGAATTTATCTGTGTTGGGTTCCAAATATCTGAGAGTATAAATTTGCTCCCTTGCTTTTTTTTTAATTTAACACATCCCATTTATATTATTCATCTTAAATAAGTATTTCTCTTAATTGTGCATTAAATAAGTATAAATTTGTATATAATGGATTTTGTAAGATCCGTGATTTACATATATACTGTTCTTATCGATGCATCTGAAAAATTTTTTCGGCTAGAACGTCTTCGCAAATGTAACATCATCTCTAATTAATTCGTATTGCTATCCTTTCATCTACTCTGACTCTCCGTGCCACAGGTTTCGGGTTCGAGTTCGGCTGTGTCATGGGTGTTTGTAGTGGTTTGGAATCCACTTTAACAGTAGTTCCCCATCTAATATTACTGTTGAGCGTTGAGATGTAGGGCTTACAATCCTACCCCTTAAAAAAAAAAATGTACATGTATCGTCTCGTAATCTGCCAATAGGCAGATGGCCTTGGTCCACCATGGGGCTGTTGCGTCATTGATGATGACGATGATCCTTTCATCAATTTTATTGTTTTGTTTTCCAATCCATAAATTTATAAATGATTGACAAAAATTATCATGTCAAGAATCTGTAGAATGAATTCACCCAGAATCTTTCATAGAATTCATTCACTGTATGTAGTATTCATAATGGGGCTGTTGCGTCATTGATGATGACGATGATCCTTTCATCAATTTTATTGTTTTGTTTTCCAATCCATAAATTTATAAATGATTGACAAAATTATCATGTCAAGAATCACTCTTTCAGAATTCATTCACTGTATATAGTAGGGGTTGTTGCGTCATTGATGATGACGATGATCCTTTCATCAATTTTATTGTTTTGTTTTCCAATCCATAAATTTATAAATGATTGACAAAAATTATCATGTCAAGAATCTGTAGAATGAATTCACCCAGAATCTTTTCATAGAATTCATTCACTGTATGTAGTATTCATTCGTTCATATTTGCTTGTATCGAATTTATTCACTGTATGTGGTATCCATACACTTGTATATAATTCATATTTGCTTGTATAGAATTCATTCTCAAAATTCGCTTGTTCAATTCATTCACCTTTTGAAATAAATTTTAATTCCATCATCAAATTTATTTTTGCCTTACCATCAATGTTGAAGACGAAGGAGTACAGTTAAATTTGTTGAAATTTTATAAATTTTCTTAATTTACTTCCTTTTTTTTTCTTAAGTTATTTTCTTTTACGAACTTAAAGAATACAATTTATAAAAATTATTTCTAAGAATAAATTATTCTTACAGAGTTTATTTCTAACTTTGTTTACTTTCTTTATTTTTGCCAAATGATGGGCGCCTCAAGGGCCTAATTACTGTAGCACTATAAAGTTTTTTAATTATAATAAATTTGATAAAAAAAAAGAAAAAATGTTGTTTAATTTTTACTTGAAATTATTTTTAAATTATGGAAAACATGGCTTTTAATTTTAGATTTCAACTTTTACAGTATTAAATAGTTTATCATTAATGCTTATATGTTCAAAATAAATGCATTTTTGAGATTATTCTTTATTAAAATATTTCAGCTACTCAAAGGGCATTTATAAATTTTTCACCATTATTACTATTTTTATTTTGATATTTAACTTTTTTATATTATATTGCATTCCTTTTTTTTTTTCCACATAGTATTCGACGAATAGTTTGAACGCTAAAGAAGGGACATTATTGCCTTTATATTGATGTGTTTCAAGGATAATTTATCCAAATTTGGGTGCTCTATGCCATATTATCGACCAAAATATGTTCTAAAAACATGTTACACACATGTTCACACATGGTGTCACTATCTCCATCGAGTCGCCTTTTCACTAATTGTAACAACTGCAATGCAAAATAAAATGCTATCTAGTATTACAACCTACACGCTAGTAGGAAGGTTTTTAACTTGTACGATTAATCAAATGCTATTATTTCAAATAAAAGGTCCTAGTATTTATAGGCGCATTTAAAAATTTTCTTAAAGTTTTATATAGGATAACTTCTTTTTTAGACATTTAAAATGTATATTGTAATGTATATAAATTATAATTAAATGTATATGAAATTGACATTTTAAATGTATACATTCATACTGTAAATTTTTATGCATGCTGACTTCTTTCTTTTTTAGAGACATATTAGACATCCAAACTGTATATTTTTATACATGTTGCATATGAATGTAGTGAGCATTCATATGCATTATATATGAATGTTACATATACATGTTGCATATGGTGTATTATAACTCACCATGTTAACCCATTCCTCTCCTGTATTGTTTTCAAATTACCTTACTCAAACTGTCAGTGGAAAGCAGTATGTGGTGGAATTTCCTAGTTTGCATGTATGTTTCAGAAGTATCAAAGTTGGGCAGGAATGTGTTTTACTGCCTCAATCCAAGGTGGATCATCTTACAGAATTTTATATCTAGAAGAGATATAGAAAAAAAGTTTATAGAAAAAACTCTCAACTACAAAGTTACTTTCTTTGCCAAACCACCTATACAGCGCCGAAGCATTAAAGATAGGGCCTTAACCGATATAAACAGAAAGCATGAGGATTGCCACTGGAAAAGTCAAAGCAGTGACATGAATGTATGGTTAAGAAACAACGTGATTGATAAATATCGATAATTGATATTTTTTAAAAATCCTAATTGCAAATGGATGTTTTTTAAAAGTAATATATGCAGTGAGTAAAAATAAAAGCATAAGAGCCCTTTTTTTTTTAAAACGACTTAAACTGGATTTAAGTTAAAGCTAAAAAAAAATTAAAAAAACGCCTTAAGGATTACCGATCGCTAAATGTAAATTGGATACATATAAGAACAATCATCGGCATTATTGGATAAAAAGGGACACATATTACTATCCAGAAGAGAAATAGAAAGAAGTGTTTACAGAAAACAGCTCTGAACTACATAGTTACTTTCTTTACCAAACCACCCATACTGTGTTGAGGCGTTATAAATAGGGTCTTAACTGATAGAAACAGAAAGCACGAGAATTGTTGCTGGAAAAGTCAAAGAAACGACGTGAATTTATATTTAATGATCAATGCGATTGATAATTAACAATAATTGAAATTTTTTTATAAAATCCAAATTGTAAAAGGACATGAACAGAAACAAAAACATGTGAATTATAGCTGAAAAGTCAAAGGGACGACGACAACTCCTTGTGGGTGAAAATAGAATTGATTGATAAAGATCGATAATTGTGATATAAAAATCTTATTTGTAAAGGGAGATTTTTTAAAAGTAATATAAGCAGCAAATAAAAGCAAAAGCATAAGAGCCTTTTTTTTTTTTTTTTTTTTTTTTTTTTGCTAAAACGATTTAAACGGAAACATTTAAGTTAAATCTAAAAAAAGCCTTAAGTGGGCTAAATGTAAATTAGATACACATAAAAACAAACATCGGCATTATTGGATGCAAGGCACACATAATACTATCTATCGTTGTTGCACTTACTACAGGAAGAACATACGAATTTTGTCAAAGCATCCAATTCCAAAGCCATCAAATGTTTTAAAGGAAGTCTCAAGAGATTCAGACAGCACTCGACAAAATCCCCTTCCTTATTCAGTTCTTATTCTTCCTGAATAGATAGAAAGACATAGCTTACGGAGCAATCGTCCTCGAAGTCTCCCATTGTAATGGAAATGTCAGACGCAGCCGTTTCCCTTAACCTCACAAGGCTCTGGATCGGTATTAGAAAGGATTTTCCAAAGGGGTCCACTGACTTGGGGATCCAGGCGTCCCGGGATATTTCATGCCGAAGATTGGGCCAGACCTTGAAACAATTGTGGGGAACACTTTTGCTTTTTGCAGTCTGAGTACATGCTGGGTTATATTGAAAGGCAAGATCGATTTTTGCTACTACGAAGCTACCTTGGGGAAATATTTTGATATCAAATGTGCTGTTATGGTAGATTTGAATCACTCTAGTGAACTCTAAGAGTACCTCAATTCATTTGCATGTGCAAAAATGGATAATTGATGTGATATGAATACCTGTCTTTCCTTTTTCTTTACAATGTGAAAGAAGAGAAATAAAAAAAAATGTTTCTATAGAAACAAACTGTCATCTACATAGTTACTTTCTTTTTCCAAACCACCCGTATAGGGTCGAAATATTACAGATAGGGCTTTAACCGATAAAAACAGAAAACATAAGAATTAGCGCTTAAAAATCAAAGGAAAGATGTGAAATCTTTATGGTTAAGAATCAATGCTATTGATAAACATCGATAATTTATATTTTTTTTCAAAATCCTAGTTACAAAAGGACATTTCTTAATGTAATATATGTAGCAATAAAAACAAAACCATTAAAGTACTTTTTATTTATTTGCTAAAACGATTTAAACTAGAGCATTTAAGTTAAAAAAAGTCTTAATTGGGATCGATCGCTAAATGCAAATTGACTAGACATAAGAACATACATCGGCATTATTGGACACAAGGCAACTTAATATTATCCAGAAGAGAAATAGAAGGAAGTGTTTACAGAAAAAAACTCTGAACTACATAGTTACTTTCTTTGCCAAACCACCCATATAGCGTCGAAGCATTGCCGATAGGGTCTGAACCGATAGAAACAGAAAGCACGAGAATTATCGCTGAAAAGTCAAAGGAATCACGAGAACTTTTAAGGTTAAGAAAAACAATGTGAATGACAAATATCAATAATTGAGATCTTTTTATAAAATCCAAATTATAAAAGGGCATTTTTTAAAAGTAATATATGTAACAAATACACGAGAGAACTTTTTTGCTAAACTGATTTAAACCAAAACATTTAAGTTGAACCTAAAGAAAAAATAAAAAGAGCTTTAAGGGGTACAGATCTCTAAATGTAAATTGGATACACATAAGAACAAACATCGGCATTATTGGATATAAGGCACACATAATACTATCTCATTGTTGTACTTACTACAGGAAGAACACACGCATTTTGTCAAAGCATCCAATTCCAAAGCCATCAAATGTTTTAAAGGAAGTCTCAAGAGATTCAGACAGCACTCGACAAAATCCCCTTCCTTATTCAGTTCTTATTCTTCCTGAATAGATAGAAAGACATAGCTTACGGAGCAATCGTCCTCGAAGTCTTCCATTGTAATGGAAATGTCAGACGCAGCCGTTTCCCTTTAACTTCACAAGGCTCCGGATCGGTATTAGAAAGGATTTACCAAAGGGGACCACTGACTTGAGGGATCCAGTCGTCCCGGGATATTTCATGCCGAAGATGGGGCCAGACCTTGACACAATTGTGGGGGGATACTTTTACTTTTTGCAGTCTGAGTACATGCTGGGTTATATTGAAAGGCACGATCGATTTTTACTACTACGAAACTGCCTTTGGGAAATATTTTGATATACTGAAGGTGCGGTTATGGTAAATTGGAATCACTCTAGTGAACTCTGAAACTAGTTCAATAATGATTCATTTGCATGTGCAAAGTGGACAATCAATGGAATATGACATACGTGCCTTTCTTTTTTTTACAATGCAATATAACATTTTTTTAAGATCATTTGCATTTGAAATCAATAATCTATTGACAATTTTTTTTAAGCAATGGCCCTCTCATTATATCGGCATTATCCGTTTTCGATATTACGATATTTATTGCTTTTAGGGATGATTTCTTAGATAATTAACCTATAATTTCCTCACATGCAATTATAATAAAGAAACTAGAAACGGTACCAGACAGTCAAATTATCGATACCAAATTACCTAATGCAATCTTCCTTTTTGTAAAAGCTTAGACATTTATACATATCTCCATTATAAATCAATATCTTATTCAATTATACATTGTACTGAACTATGGCCTTGGATTCACGCGTATATAAAATCTGTAATATAATTTATTATTTACTTTTAAAAAGCATACACAAATATTGACAAGGATGCTCTCCAGAGTCGTAATCATCATATCTTGGCCATGGCTTTTATATTTAAACTCAAGAACTCTCCATTATAAATAACCTTGTTTTGGGGGATTTTTATTTTAATTCAGAAATTAGTTAAAAAAATTTCATGTCTTTTAAGTTTAGCAAAAATAGTAAATATATAACTGAAAATAAAATAATATGCGATTTTATAGCATTCGGTGGTTTTCAAAATAGCGTATCGCTCATCGGTATTAGTCAACTGAGTCTTAATATTACAGTAGAATTAGTCTTAGAGTCATTAGTATCATTACTTACCATTAGCTTTGCATGGAACTTACTGAAGCATTTAATGAAATGCAAATTAATTGAGGTTGGCCACCGAAATGAAGTAATTATTTCTGAAAAATATTGACAACGCAATAAACATGTACATTCTAAATCTGTACAAAGGAAATTTAGGTAACATGCAAATAAAATAATGTATATAAATTAATCTTTCAATTTAATTGCTAGAAAATAAAAGGATACATTGACAAAAATGAGTTATTAAAAACGATAATAATCGCCTCAAAATTTTAGAAGGGTAAACTTCTCTATTTAGCCCATTTCACGCCAACAGTTGCCTTAAATTTTAACTATTTCAAATGGTCATTCTTCCTATAAAAAAATGGATCGAAATTTCTTAGTTATGTACCTAAAGAGTCACAGTTCAATTGAATGTGTTTTTTCGACACAGTTCAGGAACCTCATTTTTTGTCATTGCTATAATTAAAATATTTAATGTATAAAGTGAACAATTGTAAACTATAATTTACAAACATGCTTATATATTAATTTTCTTTGATATCCGGAAGAAAATTGCAATAACAAGAATAAGAAACAAATTATTAGATCGGTAGTTAATTTTTCTTCCTCACCACCAATACAGTGTCGACGGATTCATGATCAGCTCTCTCCAGGTGAGAAAAAGTGTGTGAATATTTCGTACTCTAGAGTAATGTTTTCTAGACATTCAATGTAACAACGTGAACGCTATGGGCCTAAAACAGCGGAAACATCTGCATCTTGTTCAAACATTATGTTAATTGCTTATGAAAGCAAATACAAATAATGTTTCACTGAAAAAAATATCGCAAATGAAAATATGTAAATTATTAATATAACCCTGCAGCAGTTTTATATCTGAAATTACATTCTTCGTTCTATTCTGCGGTACATAATTCTGAAGGTAACGCAAGCAAACCTTAACTTTCTATATGACTTTCTATTTCTATATTTCTTTCTAATCTTATCCATTTATTAACTTAAGCTCATCAGGAAAAATATTTCGTAACATACTACAGATCTTACACTGAAATCATCAAAATTCATCACAACCACATAAAGTTCACTTATAATTCTAATTAATTTTTCCCAAAAAAAAAAAAGCATTGTATTAATTTAAACTGAAGGACTCATTCTGACATTAATAGGCAATTTTTAATCACTTTATATAGCTAAAACAATCAGCCAAACTCATCAGGAAGAACATTTCATTACAGATATTGCATTGAAATCGTCAAAATTCGCCACAAAAATATTAAGTTTATTTATGATTCTATTCAACGCTATAAACACCATGAACCCTCCTGCACCCACGGATTTCAGTATCAGTGTCACCCACTGACCCTATTCAAGAACTCTCTACCCATTGACCCTATCAGAGTCACCCATTGGCCGAGTGACTCAGGCTCGTGGCGCTAAAAGGTTTCGAGTTCGTGCATTGCACTAGTTTAAGCTGAAAAACTCACATTAACATTAATCAGCTATTTCTAAACATTTTATACAGATAAAACAATTTAAAAGTATTTTAACATCAGAAATACCCTATATAACTTAATAAATACAGCTTTCAACGTTATAAACACACAATTTCCTCAAAGTCGCCCTTATCTAAGAACGAAAGATAAAAAAACATTTTATATAAACTTTCTCTGACGTGTTCAAACCAGGTCAGCCAAAATGATAGGCATTCGTTTCAAATTCCGCTCGGCTATTGACTTTCATTCGTCTATTTATGAACTTAAACTCATCTGGCAAAAATATTTCATTATAGATATTGCATTGAAATTCACCGAACAATATAAAGTTTATTAATAATTCTAACCTTTTTCGAAAAAAAAGCATTGCTTTAGTTTAAACTGAATTACTCTGTCTAACATTAATCAACAATTGTTAATTACTTTATACAGCTAAAGCAATTTAAAGGTATTTTGATATAAAAAAATACACTTATACAGTTTTAATAAATACAGCTATACAGTTTTAATAAACACAGCTATACAGTTTATGCAATTTGTACAGTGTTAATACACAGATATATACTATACAGTTTTAATAAATATAGCTATAGAGTTCATACATTTTTATACAGTTTTTTAATATATAGTTATATACTATACAGTTTTAATTAATACAGCTTTCAAACGCTGTAAACAAACAATTTCTTAAAAGTCCCCCTTATCTTAAAAGAATAAAAACATTTTACATAAACTTTCCCTGGATGTCTTCAAATCAGGTCAGCCAAAGTGATAGGCATTGGTTTCGAATTCTGGTCGCTATTGAGAGTCGAAGACATGCACACCACACTGTCTAAACTAGAATTTAATTCTTTCAAAAGAGTTTTTATCTCCTTTTCAATATTTCATGAACCCTCCTGCAACCCCGATTTCAGTATCAGTGTCACCCATTGACCCTATTCAAGGCACTCTCAAAGAATTGACTCTCTAAACCCTGGCGCTTAAGGCTTTTCTAGCTTATGCTACGATGATGCAATATGCAGTGAAGACAGAGCTTTAATTATCCTCATTAACTATGCATGAGCTGCGAATGCTAAAGAAAAACGAAGCACATGTGTTTGGGGTTCCCACCAGCTAAGACGGTTGATCAGAAGATTAAAGGCTTTGACTTATTTTCCACTGTCTGAAAATGACATAACGATTTTAACAAAATCGTAAAATAATTTTAAATCTGCATGATGAGTGTTTTGGCTGAGGAAATAAAAGGCGAGCAGGATTGGAATAGTTAGCGTGGTTTAATTTGATTTGTTTTTTAAAGATTTTCATTATTAGTTTGTTTAATTGAAGATTTGTTCTATTAGTTTGTTATATTAATGAATTATTTATTATTTGTCGTTAATCTATTAAATGAATATTTAGATATCATTCAGTTTTATCCAGTGTTTAGCCCTTTTATATAATAAAGCCGTATTTTAAACTATTTCCTTCAAAATATAACATAAGAACCATAAAGTTTTTATAAGAATATAACATTTTAATGAAATATAAGATAAGAACCATAAACATTTATAACAATATAACATTTTGCTGAAATATAACATAAGAACTTCATTATAATTTCAGAATAATCAATTTAGAACTTATATATAAGAAGCTTAATTAAAAAAAAAAAGGAGCTAGCTAAAATATATAATTTACTATTTATTTAAAAAGGGGTATAATGGTCGAATGACAGCTCAGGCTTTTTTGGTGCTACAGGTTTCGAGTTCGAGCATTGCATTAGTTTAAGCTGAAAGACTCAGAATTAATCAGCTATATTTCTAATCATTTTATACAGATAAAACAATTTAAAAGTATTTCGATATCTAAAATGCACTATAACAGATTAATAAAAACAGCTTTGAACGCCAAAAACATAGAGTTTCCTACCTTATAGTCCAACCTTATCTGAAAAAAGAAATAAAAGGCATTTTATATAAACTTTCTCTGGACGCCTTCAAACCAGGTCAGCCAAAGTGATAGGCATTCGTTTCAAATTCTGGTCGGCTATTGAAAGTAGAAGACATGCACACCACACTCTCTAAAACCAGAATTTAATTCTCTCAAAAGGGGTTTTATCTCCTTTTCAATATTTCATGAACCCTCCTGCACCCACGTTTCAGTATCAGTGTCACCCATTGACTATTCAAGGCACTCTCAAAGAATTGACTCTCTTAACCCTGGCGCTTAAGGCTTTTCTTGCTTATGCTACGATGATGGGACATGCAGTGAAGACAGAGCTTTAATTATCCTCATTAACTATGCATGAGCTGCGAATGGTAAAGAAAAATCGAAGCACATGTGTTTGGGGTGGCCACCAGCTAAGACGGTTGATCAGAAGATTAAAGGCTTTGACTTATTTTCCACCGTCTGAAAATGACATGGCGATTTCAACAAAATCGTAAAATAAGTTTAAATCTGCATGAGAGTTTTGGTTGAGGAAATAAAAGGACGGCAATGATTGTAATAGTTAGTGGGGTTTAATTTGAATAGTTTTGAAAGATTTGTTTTTAGTTTGTTTAATTGCAGATGTTTTATTAGTTTGTTATATTAATAATTTATTTATTATTTGTTGTTAATCTATTAAATGAATATTTAGAAGTCACTTTTATCAGTTTTTAGCCCTTTTTATAATAAAGCCGTATTTTCGAAAACTAAATTCAAAATATAACATAAGAAACATAAACATTTATAAAAATATAACATTTTGATGAAATATAAGAACTATAAACATTTATAACAATATAACATTTTGCTGAAATATAACAAAGAACTTCATTATAATTTTAGAATAATCAATTTATAACTTACATATAAGAAGCTTAATTAAAAAAGGAGCTAGTTAAAAGATATAATTTACTATTTATTTAAAAAGGGATCTGATGGCTGAGTGACTAAGCTCATGCCTTGGTGCTACAGGTTTCGAGTTCCAGTATTGCATTAGTTTAAGCTGAAAGACTCATATTAACATTAATCAGCTATTAATAATTATTTTATATAGATAAAACAATTTAAAAGTATTTTGATATCTAAAATACACTATAAAGACTTAATAAATACAACTTTCAACACTATAAACATACAATTTCTTAAAAGACCCCCTTATCTAAAAAAAAAAAAAATTAAAAACTTTGTCTGACGCCTTCAAACCAGGTCAGCCAAAAATGATAGGCATTCGTTTCAAATTCTGGTCGGCTATTGAGAGTTGGAGACATGCACACCACACTCTCTAAACTAGAATTTAATTCCCTCAAAAGGAATTTTATCTCTTTTTTCAATATTTCATGAACCCTCCTGCATCCCTGGATTTCAGTATCAGTGTCACCCATTGACCTATTCAAGGCACTCTCAAAGAATTGACTCTCTAAACCCTGGCGTTTAAGGCTTTTCTAGCTTATGCGATGATGATGCGACATGCACTGAAGACAGAGCTTTAATTATCCTCATTAACTATGCATTAGCTGCGGATGATAAAGAAAAAATCGAATCACATGTGTTTGGGGTGGCCACCAGCTAAGACGGTTGACCTGGAGATTAAAAGGCTTTAACTTATTTTCCATCGTCTGAAAATGGCATGACGATTTCAGCAAATTCTAAAGATAGTTTTAAGTCCGTATGATGAGTGGTTTGGGTGTGGAAATAAAAGGCGAGAAAGGATTTTAATAGTTAGTGTGGTTTTAATTTGAATAGTTTTGGAAGGTTTGTTTTATTAGTTTGTTTAATTGAATATTTGTTCTATTAGTTTGTTATATTAATGATTTATTTATAATTTGTCGTTAATCTATTAAATGAATATTTAGAAGTCAGCCAGTTTTATCGAGTTTTTTAGCCCTTTTTTTTATAATAAAGCCATATTTTAAAATATTTTCTTGAAAATATAATATAAGAACCATAAACATTTATGACAATATAACATTTTGATGAAATATAACATAAGAACTTCCTTATAATTTCAGAATAATCCATTTAGAACCTGTATATAAGAAGCGTAATTTAAAAAAAAGGAGCTAGCTAAAATATATAATTTACTATTTATTTAAAAAGCGGGTATAATGGTCGAATGACAGCTCAGGCACTTGGTGCTACAGGTTCCGAGTTCGAGCATGGCATTAGTTTAAGCTGAAAGACTCAGAATTAATCAGCTATATTTCTAATCATTTTATACAGATAAAACAATTTAAAAGTATTTCGATATCTAAAATGCAGTATAAAAGATTAATAAAAACAGCTTTGAACGCCATCAACATAGAGTTTCCTAAAAGTCCAACCTTATCTAAAAGAAGAAAAAAATTTTTTATAAACTTTCTCTGGACGCCTTCAAACCAGGTCACCCAAAGTGATAGGCATTCGTTTCAAATTCTGGTCGGCTATTCAGAGTCAAAGACATGCACACCACACTCTCTAAACCAGAATTTAATTCTCTCAAAAGGAGTTTTATCTCCTTTTCAATATTTCATGAACCCTCCTGCACCCACGGATTTCAGTATCAGTATCACCATTGACACTATTTAAAGCACTCTCAAAGAATTGACTCTCTAAACCCTAGCGCTTAAGGCTTTTCTAGCTTATACGATGATGATGCGACATGCACTGAAGACAGGGCTTTAATTGTCCTCATTAACGATGCATGAGCTGCGGATGATAAAGAAAAATCGAAGCACATGTGTTTGGGGTGGCCACCAGCTAAGATGGTTGATCTGGAGATTAAAGGCTTTAACTTATTTTCCACCGTCTGAAAATGACATGACGATTTCAACAAAATCGTAAAATAGTTTAAGTCTGTATGATGAGCGTTTTGGCTGAGGAAATAAAAGGCGGGGAAAGGATTGTAATAGGTGGTTTAATTTGAATATTAGATTTGTTTAATTAGTTTGTCTTATTAAAGATTTGTTTTTAGTTTGTATTATTAAAGGTTTGTTCTATTAGTTTGTTATATTAATGATATATTTATTATTTTTCTTTAATATATTAAATGAATATTTAGCAGTCACTTTATGTATTTTTTCGCCTATTTTTATAATAATGCCGTATTTTGAAATATTTCCTACAAAATAATCCATATAGATCGAAAGCAACATAATAACTTTAGAATAATTCATTCAGTACATATCTATTGATAAATTTGTAACTATATCTTACTATGACAATGTTAAGGCAGTGCATGAGAAATTTAAGTTTGAATCTGTTGCAGTCATTGTTTTCAGAAAAGAAAAGATTTCATAGTAATTTAAATAGCGTGTATTAGCTCTCGCCTCTACTCTTACACTGCTTGTTGGAAATTTCCGGGTTTTCTCAATACGACATACAAATGAGAAGAAAAGATGAAGATCATATAATATGCGAACAACTTTTTACAATTCCTTCCTATTTCAAACATGACGACGACAAATTTTGGCAAATGCGATAATTGAATATCTTAAAAATACGGAAATAGATTTATCATTTTTATCTGGACAAAGTTACAATGGTGCAACTTCCATGAGTAGAAAATTTAATAGCATGCAAGCAATAATATCAAAATTGTATCCCCAATAATTCTATGTACATTGATGATCATGACTGATAAAATTTATTTGTTTCATAATCGGAAAAGACAAAATATAATATATTGATAGCAATAATTGAATATATCCCGGAATCAACAGGAAAAAAATACGACAACTGTCCTACTAGATAGATTGAAAGACACGAGTCAGTGACAAAAATACTAGAATTCGTCAGTCCCATAGTCCCCATCTTGGGAAAAATAGTGTCTTGGAATGATAGAGATACGTCGTTTATTGCTGAAATATTATTATATGTTTTGAGCCATATTTTTTTGTATAGTTTCATGTATTAGATAAACTGTTCGCGTAAACATTTCTTCTATCAAATTGTTACAAAAATCAGATAAACTTTTACACTGCATTAAATTTTATTAATGACGCTGTTTCTGAAAAGCTTACAAAATTGAATGTAAAAATTTCTTTTAATGCTGTTAGTGATTCAAATTCAATAAACTCAAAAATTCAATTTAAAATAAATCAATAAGCAATAATAATAAAACGAGAAGTTCATCCCAGCGATTTTCTACCTCCAACCTAGCAATACTAATGTAAATTTTAGATCGATTGTTGATCCAGTTGAAAGACAATTTTCTTAATCGAAACTCTGTGTCATAAAAAGTTTGATGCCCTTTTTTCCAAGTAACGATAAATTTACACTGACAAAGTTACATGATTTCATAGATTTATGTAACTTTTGTAATATTTCTACTAGCACTTCCATTCTAGAATGCGAATTAAACAATTGTATATATATGGATGTTCGATAAATTTTTCTAAAATGACAATATACAAAAATGCATTTCAAGCGAGTAAAACATGAATATGTATCCTAATAAATATTTTTCTTATAAAAAATATTTGCCACTCTACCAGTGACATCGTGAATGAATAAAAGATCTGTTTTCAATGTTACGAAGGCTGAAAGCCTATTTGATAAACACAGTAGGGCAAGAGGATCTGATTGGCTTAACTTTATTAAATATCAATCTAAATATTGAAGTTGACATAAACGATGTAATCTCCTTTTGGTAGCAAAAAGGTAAAAATTATTCTAATTTATAATTTTATATATTTTTTACAAATTAAATTTTAATTTCTTACGCAGTACTTTTTAGTTTTAATGGGGTTTTTTATTGTGTATTTGAACCAAAAAATTAGTAATGTAAAAAATATTAATAGTTAAGATGGGAATTTCTGTTTTACATACATTTCCTATTACTTATAGGTTCTATGTTTCCTATCATTTACGACCTTTAGAGAATTCTCAAACAGTTTGCAGTTTATTTTGCTGAAACCCTCCCCTTCTCTGGGAAGGCGCATTTGTATAGCTGGCATCCTGTATAACATCTAAAACGTTTCTTAATTGTGCGGTTATACATTATTGATTATTTTTATCCATACACTGGTATATTAGATGATTACTTCATCCTACAAGATAATGCCAGTTTAGGTTGGTGGAAAATTTTCTTACGTTCTCTCTTCAACTCATACGTTTCATAACGAAAAAACGTATGAGTTGAACAGCACGTTTATCAAATTTTAACCCAATTGAGCATGTATAGGATGTGGCATTTAACCCTCTCCAAGCAAGCCTACAAGGGGTCTTTGATCTTCTTGACACAGAAATGAACTTTGTTGCCAGCTGAATTAATGAACATCACCATTTTAAGCAGAGAACATCACTGTGGTATCAGAACAGCTGATTACCCATCTTATTGCTGATATTACGATTTTTTGTATATTCTCACTTTTTCATCACATAGAAAATAAAAGCTTTTCGTCTGTTTTCTCATTTGTGAAGGATTGCATAATTGTTTGTAGCTAATCTTCATTCATTAAATTTATATGAATATAAATTTTAGAAATATAATTTTTCTGATTTTTTCCCCTTAATTTTATAAAAAAGCAGTACATAAATGTGCACCAACACATGAAATAAAAAAAGTAAAAACGCTGGCGCAGTTAGAGTGTAAGAAGGGTCACTTTTAAATCAATCCTACGCGAGGTCCACTGCACTCACTACTTTCAAAAACAGGGTGGTTTTCAGAGAAGTGTAAAGAGTCTGGTAACAAAAAACTTAGGTTAGCTGCTGTGCCTTATTCGTGACCAGTGGCAAAGTGCGCAGATTGTATGCAGGCCGGCTGAAGTTTGAATCCACTGGAGACATTGTTGTAGTTACTTCTTTCAAATAAGAAGACTCGGTGTGATCGTGACAATATATTTTTTAGATATTCTCTCATGAGACATGCAAATACTGGGTAGTTACCCTAAAAATCATCTCTGAAGGCACCTTCCTTATCTCCCATCAATAGAATGTTCGTGGTATACACCAAAGGCCCATTAACATTCCATCCTCACCTATCTGACTACATAGTCCTAGATACTGGGATGAGATGTGGTGAAAAGAAAAGTATAGCCTACCTGAAGTTAATTTATCGAAGTGAGCAACTCCACTTAAACATCCTTTGAGCTTTGAAACTCATATGTCCTGTCGTTGGTGGACTATGTGTAACAGATATATAAGTAAAATTCGAGACCCAGACCCATAAATATATTTTCACCTAAATTGAAGGTTTTATATAGCTTAGAATCATCAATTCATATTTCCTATTTTCTTAATTTTAATTTTAAATTAATATGCAGAAATGACTTTTCCTGGACTTTCGGGCCTTTAAAAAACTGCAGATATGCTTGGCGGTACAAATTATGCTGATATTTTTAATTCAAACATAAATTTAGTACTAATTCCAAAATTTCAAGCATTTATAATATTAAAGTCCGTACAGTTTATTTATTCACGTATTAGTGTAGACTACACCATTTATATTAGAATTGTTTGAGGTAAATATGTGATTAAGTGAAGCTTTAGAATATTAAATCAAAATGAATTTTGCATTTATGATTAACTGTTGTGTTTATGTTAAACGTTTTACAGAATTTTAAATATTGTAAATTTAAAATAAATAAAAATAATTTAAATAAATAAATAATAATTTTATGCTTATGATTCGCTATTTCATGTGCATCATATATTTAAAGTGCACCACATTATGAAAATCGTGTTCTTTACTTAAGAAAATTTCGATGCTTTGCTCAATAGAAAATGAGCTAAAGTGAAAAAAAAAAGTAAGTAAAAAAGTGAAAAACTGAATTCCAAAAATAGCTGAATAAATACGGAATAAATGATTATTTTTCAACTGCTGATTAAATAATTGAAAATACAGAATAATTAAATAAAAATGGAATCCATAGAACTCGGTGTGCCACAATGATGTGCAATAACTCTGTGCAACAATATTTTTGCATATAAAACACTGTTTATTTTTTTTTACGCTTTAATTTTATTCTGTGACGTAGAAAGGGCTTTCAACCTATATCTTTGGTTTGTTCCCCGAACATTCTTGATTGGAAAATACAGGGAGATAGAGTTTATCAGCGAAGCATCTGTACATCAATCAAAACATCTAAGCTGATACGAGCTCTTTATGGCTTTTAGAGCATTTGATTTGGCAATCTTTGTATTTATGATAGTGATACTGTTAATAGAACTTCAATAACAGTTAATACAAATTAATGATACTGCTTGGTGCTCATAATATTCTATAAGTCCATCACCATGTCTAGAGAAATCCCACCAAATACCGAGTTACCTCCGGACAATGTCATTACTCAAGATTACTTGTTTTTTTGGCCTCAATAATCATCAGTATCATTAAGGTATGATTCTGTTGAATTATATTCAAATTTATAATTGAATACTAAATTTTCAATTCTGCACTATGTGTGATTATGTTGTTGTACCATTTTAAACAATAATGTTGGTTTTGAGGTTAATCTTTGCAGAGAAAAGCTGAAAAATAAGTATATAGCCATGTTGATATCGAAGTAAACAGAACTACCTGAAATTTTTGCAAAACGCAGTAATGATGAGGCAGTTTTAATTTGAAAAGATTGCCAATCATGATTTGAAGATGACAAATGCATAAGTTTATAGCCCCTGGCATATATACTATTATATATATACATATCTTTTCTGCTATGAGCTACCTTATGGCCAAGTGGCTAGCTGTCCAGCCGTTAGGTCTCAGGTTCAAATCTTGTCTGTAACATGGATTAGGTCCTGGTCAAAATAGCCCTACCGTGAAAAAAAAGGACCGTACAGTTACAAACTAAACATTTATGCTATGAATGTGTACAAATATGGTAAATGTGGGGAATGCTATAATATCATTAAATTTTTTATTGTCAAAACCACTTTTGTGTTTCAATAAATATTATATATGCTAATTGACTATTCTTGTCACTGATTGGTGTAATTATAATTTATTATAAATTTTAATTAATTATTTATCTTACATATGTACGATTACTTTGTGAACTGTAAGACAAAACAATCACATTTTACATAGAAAAACCTTTGCATGGAGATGGTACATCATTGAATTCTATGTTCTATCTTTAAATATAAAAACGATATCATTATTTTAATTCCATTTAACTTACAAATATGTATTATAAATTATTTAAAATGATTAACATTAAATAGTACGTTATTAAATTTATAAATAAAAAAGCCATAAGTCAATAAGCAATACGAAATTATTAATGTAACCACTTTTCGGACCTTTGTTCATAAGATTTAAGTTGAATTGATATTAAGTTGTGGAAGTACTTAATAAAGGGAACTCCCTTATCTAATCCATCAAATGGGAAAGTTAAGATGTCAAGATCTAAATTCATGAACTCAGCCATGTTTATCTGGCTGGGTGAATTTTGATTACACAGGATGTCTGTATTGAACCGTTAGAAATTCATCAAAACCATTAGACGGAATAATTTGTTCTGCATAATAATATAAATTACATAAATTAAGAAAAAAATTGAAAAACAATGATTTGAATGGTAAAGATAGATGTACTATTGGTAAAACTGAAATAACAAGTACTTTATTCTGATTTCGTAGGAGCGTGACAATATTTGTTCTATTAATAAAATTTTAAATGGTTTGGATGAAAATAGATGGCAAATTTTATAACTTTTTTATGAAATGAATACAGTTAATACTTTATATGAGAATACTTCTATAATGCGTAGAAAATATTTAGTTTATGAAATATATTAAACAAGAATAATTCGGAAATAAAATGAACTTTGAGAATATTTGCAGAATTCTTGTGGAACGTTTACTATCAAGCTATTATGCATTAATGAAGTACAGAAATATTTAAAATATAAATAACAAATGTCTTAAAATTAAATTTTAATTTTATAAATACGCATATTGTGGATTCGGGAAGCATGGGAAAAACTGTAAGGAATTATAAAACACATTTAAATAAGAAATTGTCCTTGTACACGAATACAGCAATCATAATGCTAGCTCTGAAAACAAAAATTACTGTCACATGAAAGGAGATAACAACACAAGAAAGGAATGACAGAGGGTGTACGAAATAAATGTATTATACATAACGAAATGTTTTGTATATAATATTACAGAAACTGCTGAAAATTGCAACTAACAACAATAAGAACGACTTCAAGCCTGTGAAATAGTGAGAGGGCTGCATTTTCATAAGCAACATATATTTTTCTTGGACATGCGATTCCATTTCAAAAAATTTACGAAAGAACACTGTGACGTGAGGATTCTTGGATATTCCAATATGAAATTAATGAGTGTTAAAATGTCATCACGAGTAAAAGTATATTAGTCCATGAATAAGACATGCTTACCAGACTCTGGCTGTACTGCAGTCTATTACAGAAACCAGTTGCAAAATCGACACGTAGATGTTAATCTGTAGATCTCAAGGCACCCAAACTTCGTGCATGCTAAGGAATCTTTTGTTCCGTAGATTCACAAAATATTGACATTGAACACACTTAAAGCATGGGAAACTGGTCATATATTATTGTCCAGATGCTTTTTTCTACATAGAATATGTCATGCAATTTCTAGCGTCTTCACACTCTTGGCACTCCATATGTCCTGCATGTTTCTGCCAAAAGAACTCGTACAGCACTGACAATGGAGCAATCTCTCAAAATTTTCTTTCGAAAATCACTACCGTTCTATTACTTAGACCGTATCATTTCTTCCACTTTTTTTTTCACATTACAATGGATGCGATGTTTTATAAGTTTTTTGAAGCTCTGAACATGCCATCTATAATTAAAATAACTTATTCTTATATAGTTTTTCACCTTTAATTTTAAATTTTTCTATTATAAAACTTATATTTTGTAATTAATTTAATGCGCTTCTTTAATCAAAAATAACATAGCCATATATTGCTTAAAAATAACCATAACTACTTCTCTTTTGTTATTGTTTAAATACAATCATACTATAAAGTTAATTTATTTTATCAAGTAATATTTACTGTGTCATTAACAATACCGCTTTATTTTTTAATTATAAATTAATTCCTCACTGTAGGGTTTATATTTAGCTTTCATCTCTTCTTGAATATACCCTTTAGAGGAAGATAAAACGTCATATTAAACAGAAAATATTTGACTAAGATTTTTGTTTTTCTGACTCCGATATTAAATTCACCTTCAGGACATTACATGCGCTGGCAGCTATTTCCTCACAGGCATTAACTATTTAAAATGATAACTTTTCATTAGCCTTTAAGACATGAGTTATTGGCTTTGTTATCTTCCACCCTCACTAGATGTACGTTAAACAATGCAATTTTTATCGCCAACGTTTGCTTCTGTCGCCACGTTATGGTTGCACTCTCGAGGGATGTTTTGAGAGTTTGGGAAGCCAAGGGAGAAGGAAAAAAATTAAGAAGTAAAGAAAGGATGGTCGAGGCGGAAGGGGCAGCTGAGTGGAAGTAGACCCTCTTGGGTCGTGTCTTGGTCATGAAGAATGAATCCCAAGAGGAACACCGAAAGAGCGCCACTCGAGCGATGATCACGTCCCTGAACACTTGAACGCTTAGTATGCTTTTGAGGGGCATTCATATATTACGAAACATTGTTTTAAAGTATATAGAATTCAAGTTCTTTATGTATTTGAGATTCTATATTTAATAGCTGATAAGCACAATGTATCATTACTAATGTAAGTAGAAAGTGTGGGTGATCATCAGTTACCTCGTGTTCCGCATGTGTCCAGTTACCTCCTGTACATTAGTTTCATCGTGCATACATAACAAATAGTTCACCAATTGTAGAGAGATTGTTTTCTGGATGGAGTCCAGAGTACTTTTAGATACATTCATATCATATGAGAGAAAATCGGGAATTACCGCTATGCAGCTTGATTGTCCATGCCCTCATGCAGCCTGATTGCTGATGTCTGATACAGACTGATTATGCTTATCATTGTTGATTAATCCTATTTTAAGTGAAGGTTATATACTTTTTAATTCGGAATCATTGATTATAATATAATTACTTACTCAATTCGTGGACCAATGGTTTTAATTACTAGTTAACATGTATGCTGACGAGACTTCGATTAGGATGCCATTGCGTAATAAAAATCTAGATTTGTAAAACTTAATGCTTAAAATATTTAAAATAGCTAAACTTATTATACAAAAGTTGCTATGCGTATTCGAAAATACTTTAAATTTATTTAAAACATTTATATTTTTGGCACTAATAATGTATTACAGATTTTTATTTTGATAAAAAAATATACAGAAGAAAATACTAATAATGGTTTGATTTTATAAGTTTTCAGAGATAGGATACAATTAATGTTTTGATATTACTGGTTTCCGCTTGCAATTTTTATGAAAAGATTAAAAGAGGTGATTTTGTTATGAATATACTTGGTTATTACTGGCAGTTATATTCAGTTATTTTCTCTATTTATTTAATTATGAATGGCGAAATTTAAATATGATTGTTTTATTTAATTTAACTTTATATGAATGCGTTATAATTAATTAAAGAAAATAGTTACTACAAATATTTCATCCTTTTAACTATTAATGAATAAAAATTAAATCATCGAAAATATACTATTACGGTCCAGTTATTATTATATATTTTAAAAATGCAAAAGGCAAAATTGAGTAAAACAATAGAACCTTTCAATGTCCGAAAAAGAATTCATAATAGCATATTCATCAATAAGATATTCAATTCCTGTTTATTCATAAAATTACAAAACCCATAAATGGAATATTTTAAATAATGTGTTTGCATAAAAAGATTAATATCTATCTTGACTTTATTTTTAAATAACAATATTACTGTATAAAATATATTAGATGCATTACGTCAAAATAAGGTACCTGGTTTTTTGCTTAGAAATAATATCCATCGTATAATAATATAATGTCATTTTGAAACAAAAAATTTAAGTAAAAAGAAGTCATTTTTATTTTGACACAAATGCAGCGACACAAATGCAATGCAATAATTGATTATTTTGACACAAATGCAAATGAATAAATTTGTCAAACTAATTACGATCGCAATAAAAAAAAAAAAGCAAATTGCTTATATGCAATACTTTCAATGGTTTATTTGTGTAAAAGTTTAAAAATAATCTCAATACTAGTCTTAAACAAACAACAATTTTACTGCATAAACGTATGACATTCATTGCATGAAGAATTACATGCATGCGATTTTCGCTTGCAGAAAAATGATTCGTAGAAGAATAATGCGATGCCATCATTGAAGCAAAAATTCGTGCATGTGTTTTTCCAATTTAGGAATGCTATCCAACAAATAATGATGTAATGCCAATTTGGAAACAATTGTCCTTTTTGTTCAACAAACATTTTTTTTAATTTAACATTTTATTTTTTATTAATTAGTCATTTTTCATTTGACACAAAGGTAATTAAAATGAAATTTATCAAACTAATTACTATCGAAATAAAAAAACTTTTTACTTTATCCATTGTGGATACTCACTCATACACGCCGTATTTTTAATGATTTATTTGTGTAAAAGTTTAAAATTATTCTGAATACTAGTCTTGAACAAACAACAATTATAGTGTATAAAAAGTATAGCATTCATTACATAAAAGAATTACATGCATTTGAATTTCGCTTGCAGAAAAATGATTCGTGGAAGACTAATTCAATGCCTTCTTTGAAACAAAATGTGTGCATGCCTTTATATGCATGTGTGTTTGAGCTTTAGAAAAAGCTGTCCATCAAATAATGATGTAATTTCATTTATAAAACTAAAATTTAATTAAAATTAAATCATTTTTAAATTCACACAAATGTAACAAAAAGTGAAATTTATCTAAATAATTACGATCGCAACAAAAAAACAAATTACTTTCCTGTATTGTGGATACTTTCTGCCTACACGCAGTATTTTCAAAGGTTTCCTTGTGCAAAAGTTTAAAAATAATCTGAACAACTAATCTAATCTTATGCTTAAACAAACAATAATTTTACTACATAAAGGTATAGCATTTATTACATAAAGAATTACAAGCATGCGATTTTCGCTTGTAGAAAATTATTCGTGACAAAATAGGGCAATGCCATCTTTGAAGCAAAAGTGTGTGCATGTGTTTCTCCACTTTAGAAATACTATCCATCAAACAGCGATGTAATGTCGTTTTTGAACAAGAATTCAGTTAAAAAGAAAGTCATTTTTCATTTGACATAAATGTAATTAAAGTGAAATTTATCAAACTAATTGCAATCGCTATGAAAAGCAAATTACATTCATTTATTGTGGATACTTTCACTCACATACGTAGTATTTTGTTTGTGCAAAAGTTTAAAAATTATCTGAGTAACAAATCTAATACTATGCTTTAACAAACGACTATTTTACTGCATAAAAGTATGACATTCATTACATAAAGAACTACAAGCATGTGTATTTCGCTTGCAGAAAATGATTCGTGGAAGACTAATGCAATGCCATTTTCAAAGCAAGAACTTAGTTAAAAGTTAAAATCCTTTTTTAATTCGATGCAAATGTAGCAATAGTTACATTTACCAAACTAATTTCGTTCACAATTATGAAACAAATTACTTTCTGCCATTGTGGATTGTCCCGAGATTTCGAGGATATGACAATTAAAAGTGCTCCCCTAACTCACAAAAGTGTTCTCTAACTCACCAAAAAAAAAAATTTCAATCTATTATCATTCAAATTATGTCAGATACACTATTAAGCATCCTGGACGGTTTTAATTTCCTACCTAATAGCTTCAGAGATAAAAATAAGAAAACTTTTATTTGCCAGAGAAATCTTAATTAGAAGATCTTGGCTGGCGTGATAACAAAACACTTTTATTTCGGTAATTGAATTTTTATAACGACGTTATGTCTTCGCTTTAACGTGTCACTACTCAATTAAGCAGTTCCATGGAATGCTTTATTTTAATACCTTAAATTGATTTTTAATGTAAAATTCGGCAAAAAAGAATCGAAATGCATTACTACATTTCGCTTCGAAATGTAACATTTCATGAGCACGGAATTAAATTAAGAGTTGAACGAAATACAAATATTTAAATAGCGGAGTTAATTTTAGATCCCAAATTGTCAAAAGAACTCCAAAATATCGGATTACTTATGTAAATGCAATGGAATGGTTTGGGGGAATTGAATGGACTTCTTCTAAATCTTAAAATGAATTATTCCCGCAAAATTTTGATTTATTTTTATTTTGTCAGTTGAAAAAAATGGCTTCTCAAAAATAGATTAAACGCCTCATAATAAATAAATAAATAAAAAGTAAAGATTTTAAACAATTACCGCCACAGAAAATTTCTTTGATCATTTTTGGAATAGATAGATTTTTAATGTGCTTTTACTTGTATATATATATTTTTTTGTATTGTTATTTTTTGATTGAAAGACATTATGCATTTCCTTAAAAGTAGCTGTTCATTTTAAATTTTACGATGCTTTCTAATTTTGAAATCAGCGTCGCGCTATTAAGTGAGCCGAAATAAATTATGCATTCTTTAATTTTTCTAGACATATTTTTGCACGAAATTGCCGATGAATTATTTATTTTAGAGGGAAATATTCATGTAATCGCTTTTAAGAAGATGGGTGTTTTGATTAGCCCTACAAAGGAATTTTATGTGTAGCTTCTACTATTTTTTCTTTCTATTTTTTAAATTTAGACGAACCTTCATTTGCGAATTACTTTAAGTAAGAATATTTTAAATTACGATTTTTTTTTTTCATTTCGTATTTTGATGTCAAGGTATAAACTTTTAGATATTACGTTTTTATCTCCAAAGATGTAAATATAATGACAACCAATCACATCTCAAAACTGAATTTGAGATGTAAAGCGTATAAACTACAATTAATTATTAATTTATCATGTTTGCTTAATTTAATAAATAGTATAATTTAATATAAGTATAATGCGTGATTCAAAAACGAAGGTCTTAAATGTGAACATCATTTTATATTTCATTCCGATTAAGATGCAGAACATATAGACGAACATTATATAATAAATGAAACTAAGTATTCAAGTATTAGATATATATTTATTCGAATTCTTATTTATTACAAATTATCAGATATAAACGGGTTTATATAGAATATAGAATATTAAACAATGTAAATTTTGTTGAGCAAAAATAATTTTGAATTTTATCGTATATCGTATGATTTAGAGACTTCAATAAATTGTAGGCGAAGGCATTTATTTAATTACAAATTACAGTTTTTAAATTAATAGTTTCCATATTAAAGACAATATTTCTAATGTGTTTTAGACGAATTTATTCATTGATCAATTATTTATTATAAAAATAACTTATTTAGAATGGTGCAGTTGTTTTTTACAGTTGCTAGTTTAGTTAAACAGTGAACTTGTTTCCTTTTCCCAAATTTGAAAATATATTAATTTATATTTTTTTTTTTCTTCTTTTTTAATTGCATTCAATTAAAATCGATGCCTTATTTTTGAAATCACACAATTTCAGTTATTTTAAATCATGTACTTTAAATTTTAATTAAAAAATTGCAGATTATTTCTGGTACTTTTCTTTTAAATGCATTCAGTAATATTTTCTTGTAAATATATTCTTTTAAATAATTTATTAATCTTTTTAATAATTTAATTAATTAAATTAAATTTTTGAAAACATTTTAACGATAATGAACGTGGAATCGACAATTAACTGGAAGACATTCGTAAAAAAGAACCTTACAGTTTTTATTGAAAATATAGTACTGATTGAATATTAATTAATTTTAGTTATAATATATATATATGTCTAAGCCTGTATTTTTCTTACATTAAAAATAGCTCAGTGTTATTATTGACAATATGAGTTTATTATTAAATACATTCACTTTAAAAACTAAAACTCGCTACATATTTCAGCATGTCCATTTTATAGAATACTTTCAAAATAATTATGTGGCGTAAAATATTTATAAATATATGTAAATTCATAACTTGAAAATAAGCTTTTCCAAATTACAATAAACATATAATATACATATGCATACAAATGAATAAATAGTTTATATTAACAGTTAAATATGAATTATTAAATGATATTTAAAAAAAGATGACTAGTATATTTTAATATTTAAACCAGAAAATATTTTATTTCAGGATATATATAAAAAAGTAATCATATTTATTCCTTTATTTGCAAACGTTTTATAAAATGAAATAATTTTAAACAATTTTAATTACATCCCAAAAATTTGTAATGCATAGGTTTTAATCTTTATATAATATTTTAAGGAAATTTAAAAATTTATATTCAATGTAGATCAAGTAAAAAATAATTACAGAGACCACTTTATAAATTTCTTAAATAGTATGCATATTTAATTTTTTTAATTAAATGATATATGCAAATCAGCAAACTATTTATAATTCATTCAGTTAAACAACCTGATTAAATTTTTTCTGATCAAATTTTTATAAACTAAAATGGAATAAATATATTTTTTTTGAAAGAAATTAATATTCCCCTTAATTTGTAATAAAAATTTATTTATGAAGCATATTTCAATTAAATTTATGAAATGAATTCAGATCAAGTTAAAAGAAATACTTTTTACAAAAATTAATACATCAAAAAAAACACTTTCTGGTTACAGAGTTTTTTAATTTGGAAATACATTTTAATTAATTAAGCATATTTGATAGATAGAGAATTATATATTATAAGTTCAAACTGCAGTAAAAATATATTTACATATTCAAAGAATATACACTCATGTCCATAAATTAAGGATAATGAAGTTCATGCAAAGAAAGAGACAGAAGCAAAATAAATTTGACTTATTTGTAAATTATATTTATTAAACAAAAGGTAAAGGGCAAAACAGATGCTATATGTTTGACATAATTAATAATAATTGCAATTTTTACTCCTTGAGCAAATTTCAAAAAAGAACCTATTTACAAAAAACCGGTATAACATGGTTGGTATGATGGTTAATATGGAGTATGTCTCCCGGACGATGCAATACAGGCCTTACAACGCCTAGGCAGGCTGAGTATCAAATTATCAATCTGATCTTGGGGAATATTACACCACTCATAAAGCAATGCCCTCCGAAGTTCCGGTTGACAGGTGGGAGGGGGTTGACGGGCTGCAATTCGTCAGCCAAGCATATCCCACTCATGCTCTATTGGATTCAAGTCCGGTGAGTAGGCTGGCCAATCCATACGGGTGATATCCTCCAATTGAAGGCATTCGTCTACAATGTTTGCACGGTGAGGACAGGCGTTGTCATCCATAAACAGAAATTCAGCACCCATGGCGCCCCGAAACAAACGTACATGTTGTTCCAGAATGACATCCCGATAAATGTGGCCTATCATCGTTACACTCTGAACATGCAGGTCAGTTCTGGAAGCAAGAATAATTACTCCCCATACGGGCCATCCTGCACCACCGTAACGGTGTCGTTCAATGGTGTTCTCTTGGTGGTAACGAGTACCTGGCGCTCTCCATATGAGTCCGGCGAGAATCAGACTGCAAACTAAACCTGAACTCGTCGGAAAACATCACACAAGACCACTGTTGCGGTGTCCACAATGCATGCTCTCTACTCCAGGTTAATCGCAGGCAACAGTGAGTTGCGGTAAGTGGAACACATCTGACAAGCCTACGAGCATATAGACCAATGTGCCCTTAGCGTCTGTACACGGTCTGCTTTGAAACTGTCGTACCGGTAGCTGAAGAGAGCTGACGAGACAGGTCTGATGCTGTGCTCCATCTCTTTCTTTTGGCAGTAACTGCTAAATACCGGTCCTCATTCGGCGTTGTAACACGGGGCGACCTGCGCTGTAACATCTACTCACATTACCGTCATCTTGGAATCGTTGCCAAAGCCTGGAGATGACACTCTGGGCGATTCCAAGTTCATCATCGGATACTTCCAGCTGGGTACGTCCACATTCCAGTCGTCCGATAATTCTACCACGTAAAAAATCATCCAAATGCTTCCTTTGTGCCATAACTATGGGGTTATTGCACTGAAAGGCTTTTAAAGCGCTTGTGAACAATTTTACTTTTTGCCACCATTCCTTATATACCCCTTTCTTACACTCTCGTCATTGTGACGTACTATCCGCGCCATCTGATGGTTTCCTGTAATTTGCCTATTCTTCTTCAAGATGTGTGATAATTCTACAGGTGAAATTTTTATTTTAGAGTTCAATTTCTGTGTGATTCGAATTATCCTTAATTTATTTATGGACATGAGTGTATAAAGATAATTTAAATTGCCTATTGAATTATTAAATATTTAATTTCAAACCGGAATTTTGCGTCTAAATTCTGATTTAATTTAATTAGATTGTATTATATAATATTTTTTAAATATTTCTTAAATTTATAAAATGAATTTGGTAAAGTTAAAAGAAATATTTTACAAAATTTATATTTTAAAACGATATAAGTGAAACACTTTCTGGTTACAGAGATTTGCACTTTTGAATTATAATTTAACAGTTTAAATATAATTACTAGATAAAGAAATTTATGTTATAACTTCACACTGCAGTAAAAATATATTTGCATATTCAAAAAAACCGATCAAGATATTTTTAAATTGTCTACTGAAAT